>CAEFZY010064876.1:0-88662 GCA_903066815.1 Brachyrhaphis roseni | reverse complement strand
CCATCCATCCATCCATCCATCCCAGCTGTTTCTGTGTTTCAGACATAAATAATAAATTCAGACTGAGTCTTTTCTTTGCTGCCCAGAACAGATCAGAGCCAAACAAAACAACAGTGTGTATTTAGAGAGTCTTTTCCAAAAGCTCAGGGCGCTCTTCAGCTTTTATGGTCTCTTAGAGCGGCTGTGTCTGAGTGTGTGTGTGTGCGTGTGCGTGTGCGTGTGTGTGTGCGTACAAGTATTCCTGTGTTCTCTGTGTTTGCTTCATTATTATTATTATCGTCGTAGTTTCTCAGCGATCATAAAATATTCAGATATGATTTGAACAGATGCATTCGTTTAATTGGGTACATGCAGCAGAACAGATCTTTCTGCTTTGCGGTGTCAAAGTGTGTTTATAGTTACTAAACTGTGTGTTTTCTTCACTCTCTTCAGAAGAGATCCACAACAAAATACTGGTTTGACATTTTATTTTACCCACAATCTAAATGACAATGACAATAACTTCCTTACCTCGATGGACTGATTCCGACCTGTCTGACCCGCCCTACAGTCAAACACTGAATATTAAATGTAAATAAAGGACAAAGCAGCATCTTGTTATGGGAAAGATTTGTCTGTGGAGCATTTAGTGTTTTTACTTTCTCTCTGCTTGCCTCCCACTCTATCCTATTTACCTCTGTGTTTCTGAAGGCTTTGGGTAAATCTCATTTCTCCCCTTGGTGCCTCCACTTACCTTCACACCTACATTCTGTGGATCTACATCAAAGCTGCACAAATGCTTTGACACCCTTTGAACTTCTTCACATTGCAAATACAGATTTAGATGTGTTTTCTTGGGGATTTAATGTGATAGAATCACAAAAAGGAGTGCATAATAATTTATTGTACGCAAGTGTTTTGCACATTTATATTTTCGTGTACAGCAGAAAATTCCTCTGGGCGCGTTTCAACAAGCTTTACACACAGTCTGACACTTTTTGTCTACTCTTCTCGGCAGAAGGTTTGATTCTGATGTCCTATAAAAAGCGAACAAAGGTCGCCAGGTGTCCCCTCTACGACTTACAACCAGCTGCAAACAGGATTACAGAAGTCTTCCTTTCTACAACAACTTTCCTCTTGTCCATCTTCTGTAAATACCAGAATTCTGGAGATCATTATTACCAGCTGTGGTGTCAAAAAGATCCTTCCACCTGAGCTGTGAGTCTCTGCAGCTCCTCCAAAGTTGAGCTCTGTAGAGGTTTGTTGGAGGACATTGTCATTCTGTCGTTGTCCTGGTTTGACAGTTTGTGCAGCTCGTTGTTAACGCGTCATCTGAGCAGAACTTGTTTTTTCTTGCATGATGTTCACAGTGGATCTCTGCCTATTTACAGATTCTTGTTGCACTTATAGTTTTATTTAGGGACATCAGGTTAAAGGGGGTTGAATAAATATGCACACCATACTTTTTAGGTTCCCTTGTGCGCAATTTATATTTGTAATAATAATAATAATAAAAAAATTCATCCAACTTTACAATATTGAATCGCCTGGTATTACTTTCTCACATGTAATCCCAATAAAACAAAATAAAATAATACTTTTGTGTGATGTAAAAAGATAAAGCAAAGAGTCAGAATTGACTTTTGATGGTGACCAGCTTTGTTGAATCAGGTTGGGTTAATAAATATTACATATTTGAACCACTAACATTGTGGTTTGAAAATAACAGTTTGAATAACAAGAAACTTTGTGGTAATAGCAAAAATAAACAAATCTAAATCTCGAACTATGAAAATAAATTTGTGCCACCAGGATTTGAATTAAAAATGCCTCTAAAATGTTAATGTTGTATATTTGTGCTTTGTCATTGTTGTTAAAATGTATCCAGAATACATTTTCAACCTAAAGAAATTTAATTGTCATTATTTCTACATGGTTGAAATTTCATTTGTTGTTTTTACGTCAAGCTAAAAACTCGCACCGCTACTTCAAAAGTTGAACTTAAAACCCAACTTTTCAAAATGCAGTGATGAACTCTCTGCACTTCTGCGTTACAGTGAGCGTCTAAAGTGGGTTTTTACCCTGAGCCGGTGTTCACAGGCTCTGAATCAGGTTTCACTTCTATTTCGCCTTGAAGTTTCGATCCGGTGAGAATGCACAACGATGCACTTTTAAAGTTGGGAGGAAAAAAATCCCAGCCAGGGTCACAGGTGGTAAAGAAATACAGGATTAAACTTGACAACGGCAAGCAGGGAATCAGAGCGCGGCTCTGACAAAAGTCCACAACGTTGCTCTGCATTTCCGCTTACAGCCTGTTGGAGTTTTTTTTTTCTCTCTCTTCTTTTCCTTTGCTGAAGTACTTTTACAGAATCTCTCCTGCCTCCTCCATATTTCATATTTCTTCAAATAAAAACCGGGCTGCTGCTTTTCCACCCAGAACAAGCTCTTGTGTTTCCATCCAGTGTGGCACAAACTCCACCTGCTACCTGCAGATGCTTTCCCATCTCCGCCTGATCTCAGCTGGTTTGAACTCTCTCCGTTTTCAGCCTCCTCTCCCCATCTGTCTCCATCCCTCCATCCCTCCTGCCTCCTCTGCCTCTGTGTTTACACCTGCCTCTTTCCTTTCATCTCTGCCTCTCCTTCCCCCATCCAGATCCCCATTTCTCTCTCTCTCTGTTTCCTCCTGCATCCCTGTTACAGGATTAAGCCTTCATTTGTCCCATCCTCTCTTCTCCTCTCTTTATTGCTCTAATTTAGTCTTCCTTTCCTAAAGCATCTCCCTTTCCAGAGGCGAGCTGTAGTACTATCAGCATGCAGAGTCATGGTGCTGTGGCTCTGGCGTCATTGATTGAACCAGGAGCTAAATATAGACACTGTTCAGGCTCAGCATCTTTCTGCTTTTTTTTTTTTTTTCTCTCAAACCAGACTCAAAAGAGGGATGGAGGGATAAACGTGCATTTGCATACAGCCGTGAGCCGGCCAGTGTCATAAAAGAGCAGAATAAATACCGGCTGCTGATCAGAGCTGCAGCCGCAGGGTGTTGCAGAAAGGAAAAGGAAAACAAAAAAGTATAGATAACTCCATTCGAGGGAAGGAGGCGTAGCAAGGCCTGACCTTTTTACACATTCATAGCAGAGAGCGGCTGAAGAAAATATTTATAGGACACACTCCGCTGCACACGGTGCACATCTGCACGCTCACGCTGGCGAAAATCGGCAGGAACTCACTCTTCTCTAGACAAACCACCCTAGGGGCAAACAGCTACACCACAAACCATTGCTATTCAATGAGGAGCAGAAATCCAGAGCTGGGGGTTTTCTCACTGAGCAGATGCAGACAGGCGACGGGTCAAGAGGAAGAAAGAGAGAAGAAGACAAAGCTGTTTTTGTAATTTACAGGTTGTTTGAAATGGTCAATGAAGAATTGGCTTCATCTGAAACAAACACCTGGTGTACCGTTATGGGGTTTTCAGAGTTTTGCTAAACAGTTTTAGCTGTTTTGCTAAAAGCTGATGTTCCATTCATGCGTGTTTCACCGATGATGTGGTGTTTGGCTTTGCTTCAGCATTTACATGGAAGTGTGAACCACTTTCTGATGTGACAACTGTTCATTTAACCTCCTGTACAAAAACAAACAAACAAACAAAAAAACCTTCAGATCCATCTCACGAAAATCCCAACTTTTAATAATCCTGGTTATTCTTCCCTCTTTAAAAAAATGCTTTTCCTGTTTTATTTCTTTTTCTTCCTTGTGTCGCGTCCCTCCGTCAAGAGCTCTGGCGCCCTCCGTGGGGCCCGCGCCCCACACTTTGAAAATCCCTGCCTGGTGGAAAAATCTCCTTTTAAACTGAACAGATAAAATGATACATGTTTCTTTTTAGAAATAGAAATCAGAACGTGTTGCTTCCATTCCTATTCGACACCCTGAGTTCATAGTAGGACGACCTTTCACTGCTGGTACCGCCGCAAATATTTAGAGCATTTAGGCACCAAAATCTTTGCTGTAAGCATCAATTTTGTATTCCATCCACAGATTCTCAACTGCACTGAGAATTGGACTTTGACTGGGCCACTCTAACACATGAATACTCTTTGATAGACAAGTTGAACCTCTATCGCCTTCAACAAGTTTTCTTCAAGGATTCATCTTTCCATCAGTTTTAATCACCTTCCCTGGTTCTTCTTGAGAGAGGCATTCCCACAGCATGGTGCTGCCACCACAATGTTTCTTGGTGAGAATTTTGACTTCTTACCTTCAAAAAAGTGAAACAGGGCATGTTGTTCACATTATGTAAATATTTCACTATGTTAACACATAAAAAAATTGTTGTGTTTAATTAATTAACTCTAGTAAAGATGACATGATTTTGCCACGTTAACCTAACGAAATCGTTTCGCTTTGTGTGAACATAACATGATTTAGTTAAGTGAATTAGCACACCGTACCTCAGTAATGCAACAATAAAACTGCACGAAAAGAAGAACCAGTTTAAACCGGGTTAGTCTGGATGTTCATCCGAACACTACAGTCGTGAGCCCGCCACTTTCAGAGTTTAAAGACCGTTTCGATATAAATTTACGTTGGCAATCTCAATTTTCTCAAAGTTTTATCTGGTCTTTCTTTCTTTCTTTGTTCCATCTTGTGTATTTTTCTAATCATTTTCACTTTCCTCTGCTAAACACAGTTGCGCGCCACATTTTCAGATTTTTGTTTGCAAAAACCTTTTGAAACAAACATATTATTTGAAAGTGTGAGTAAGGCCACTCCTCAGCTGCACAGTCTTCATTAAACATTGGCACTTCCTGCCTAAAACAACCAAGATGGCCGACCTATCGCAGGAAGCAGCGGGTGACAGCTCAGCTCCATCTTCCTCTTACATAAAATCCATCTTAACATTACTTATTCAGCTCCTCCACTTACCACAGAGTCCAGCCAGTAAAGCAGATGAGGTCTGTTAAATCGCCACCGGCTGTTAATTCATTACTATGCCAGCAAGCCTCTCATGTTACTCCCCACAAATAAATAAAAGAAATTAAAGGCGGTTCAGATCTTGAGCTTTAGGAAACAACATATCAGATACATTTTCTGTTGGAGCGCGTCTGCGATATTTACATCATTAATGCAGAAGTACTGGAACAGTGCATTGAACAAATCCACGATGAGCAATAAATAAATGATAATTCAGGATTTCTAAATAAAGGAAGTCCAGTTCTCTTTTATGCGATGGTGTGTCAGGCAGCGGCTGAAACATCAGCTTTATGTTAAATGTGTCCACAGAACACCTGCTAACATTTTTATTTGTTTGAAATGTTGATTTTTTAAATTACTGTACCTTAGGCATTTGTTGCTGTTCAATCATCAGTCTTTCCATGAAGCGAAAAGTTTAGTATTTGAAAATATGAAATTGCCGTACAATAATTTATGACCTCTTGAAAGAGACAATAGTTTGTTGTTATAGTTGATGCTGTGATAGATGCCTTATGTGTTTGACACACATATTAAACTTTAAAAACTTTGCAGAAAGTCTTAATCCTCTGGGGGAAACTAACATGTAATAAGCTATTATAACATCCTGTAAGTGTATTATTATGAATTATCGAGTTTTCTCCAACACGTATTACAAAAATAAAAAATGATACATTGCCTAGAAATGTGGAGTCTACAATTTATTCTACAATCTCTTATGTTGTTTGCACCAGTGATGGTTGAGATGGGTGATATGGCTCACCACCCAGGGAGTCATTTCACAAAGGGGCGGCAGGACAATTCAGCAGCAGAACCAAATTTAGGTTGTTTTTTTTTTAACACTTATATGATGCCTGTAACTCATTAAAAGCTTTAGATTCAAGGCCAAATGAATGGACTATTAAGTTGTTTTTCTAATTGATTTGTGAATCTTTGATCATTTTTAGGTCAGAAACTGAAATACTCAGATTACTGAAACCTGACTAATCTGTTCAGTTGAGTAATACCAAACAGACTGTTTGAAACACATTTGGAGATTTATGAAACTTTTAGCTTCTGTACCACCTTTGATTCAGATGAGTAAAATAAATCTTACTAGAATCTGATCAATCGTTGTTTCTGCGTCTAGTAAACCCAGCTGCGTTTTTCATGCTGTTGGTCCCTCAAACTTTCTACTTTTTGTCAAACTACCTTGAAATAAATATGTAACTGAACCACTTCCAATAATCCCGTTATATATAAGTTGTACTTTTTAAAGTAGCATTTCAAACATGAAAGCTGTTTGAAGAAAGCGAATGATATTTTGGTGCAAACTAACTGCACTTTGCAGAGTGCATCCAGATTGGTTAAACAATCTGGATACACAAGATAGAATTCAATAAATATCTTTTGCATAATTTTCAATTCATTTGTAGTCTGCAAAATCTCTTTATGATTTGGTTTTATTCCAGTTTGCAAAGCATAGCATGTGACAAGAATATAAACAGAATCCTACACTATCAAAAACAATAACTTCTGCACAAACACACACAAACGATGTTTTTAAAAGATCAGCCGCTGTCCGGGTCATTTCGCAGAAGAGCGAATTCAGCACTTTGACTAAACCTGCTCTGTTTCTCCAGAGCCCCGGACTTGTCGCTGTGCACCGGTGCAGTAGCAGCTCCCAAGATCTGCTGCGCTTTGCAGACAGCACACGTACACCTGACAAGACAGCCAAGCAGCCATTTAGCTAATTCCCGTCAGGCTTGGCTCCTCTGTGGCAACAGCGGTGGGTGGGAAATATGATGGAAGCCCTGCCAATAACAAAGCATTAGCATATTGAACTGAACTGATAAAACTGTCAGTCACACGGCGGTGATAGTGCCAGCATTGGGTTGGTGAGTCTGGCAGCACAGCTCTGTAACTCATAACTAAAAAAAAAATGGAGACAGAAAACTGAAGAAATGGCCAGACAAGAAAACGAGGCGAAATCCTACAACACTGCAACTAATTTAGATTTCTTAACTTTTTTTAATTGACTGAGATGATGACATGAAATTTTCAAAGCACCAGTACTGAACCTCAACTATACAGACCCACATGTGAACAAGTGTAAAATAGAACTAACTTGAAACAATTCAATTAATTTGTAATTGTGAAGTGAAATAAAATTAAAACTTTATGTGTGTTAAACAAGTGAAATAACAGAGAAAAGACCAAAAAATAAATAAGAAAACGAAAAGAAATCCAGCATAAAAACTAAATTTTCACATCCAGTTTGAAGAGGAGGAAGGAGACAAAGCTTATTAAATCCTTTACCCTCAAATATGTCCCACATTTTGTTTTTAATTTCTTTTCCATATATGTGTAATTTTGCATATGTTGTCAATATCACGTTTTACTACTTTAAATTATTATGACTATTTTCCTTCCTAACAGTTTGTAGACATACAGTTTAGAAAAGCCCATAGGAACAAGTGCTACAAATGAATTTGTCTATGTTGATGTGTGTCTGTCATTTATATCAAATAATCCCAATAAAAAAAATTATAAATATTTGTTGGCACTTCACAATTTCTACTCTTTTGAAGTTATACATGTACAATTAATTTGCTATTATGCAGAATACACCATGTTCACTATCTAGTCTGCTGTAAGATATCCAACAAATCAACCAAAAGCAAAAGATTTTCCTCTTTTGTATAATCCATTTTATACACAACAACTCTCATACATCTATTCATGTTTACACAGGATTAATTTTCTAAAAAAAAACAACAACAAATAAACAGAATGAAATATTATATAAGGCCATTATGAAAATGTTTTAAATCCAGATATGTCAGCTTACTGAAAGAAATGTCCATGTAATGAACTTGACAGAAGGCTGGGGCTCCTTTTGCATGAGTTACTGCAGCAAACAGAGTGGCATGCTAGTGATCAGGACGACAGAGTGGATTTAATGATGTCACTCTTCTTCTTTATTTGAAGGTTCTTAAGTTAGTAGAACATTAACAAAACATTAGCAACATGTCAATATCCCTTTGAGATCCTCCTCAAAGTTAAAAAAGAAAGAAAGAAAGAAAGAAATCCAGGAGAGCAGAAGCTTCACATTGAAACCAAAACAACTTGAAATCTGTGTCTCTTCTCTCTTCTTTCAGATTCTGGAAACTTGATGGAATTTTTTTTTCAATGTAAAAAGAAGGTTTTGACCCAAATCACAACCTGGCCCAGTCATTTCTCTCTTAACTCAGGTAAGACTCTGAATGACGACATAATGAATGTCTCACACCTTTTTCTACCAAAGTGTTTCCTTCCACTCAACTTTCCATGACTATGCACCAGGTGCTACACAGCACCCGGTGAAGAACCAGCTTGGTTTTTCCTTTGTGGCTTACACGTGATCATGTAGGTAATAACATGTAAAGTTGTAGCGTTTCAAGAAACTGAATTGTGATGTTTCATCAACTTTATGCAGAGCCGGATTAGAAGGATACGTGGCCCTGGGCTAGAACCAGTTTTGGTGTCCTGTCCCAAAAAAAAAAAAAGAAAAAGAGGATATTACTCATGCAAATTTAAAACTTCCTATGACTAACAACATGTATTATGACTTCAGCAGTTTCAAATGTGTGATTGTTGTTTACATTTATAAAAATGCAACAATGTTAAAGCTCCACACATCTTTGGGATAATCATGAGTTTTGCATTTAAAATTAAGGTGTGATGTTTTATAAAGCATGCCTTCATGACAAAAAAACATCCTGAATCTTTGGTCGCCCCAAAACTCGGCCCGGCAGACTGTAAAAAAAAAAAAAAAACTCAAAATGAACAGAATGAACCCAATCTGTATGAAATTAATTCATGCAAACTTCAGTTTTTGAATGAAGTTAGTGATAACAATCCGCTTTCCATTAAATACTCTAGCAGCTGTCTTGCAGTATGTTTTCATTTAAGCAGACAGCTCCAGTCTGTGAGTCTCTCACATTCAAATAAACCGGATTGCAGTGAGCATGAAACAACTTGTTAAACATGAAGTAGGATGTATTCATCTCCGACTCCAGCAGCACTCTCCTAAAGATTACAAAAACACGAACAGCCAGAGGAGACTCACCCCCCACCTTCCTCTTTCTCCTCCTCCTCTCTCCCTTCCTCCCTCCCCCTCATCCTTCCATCCATCCGCGCTTCCTTTCTTCCTCCTCTCCCGCTGGATGGTGCGTTAGGAGCGCGTGCAGGAAGGCACCGGGGCTCTCCTTTCTTCTTCTTCTTCTTCTTCTCGGATGGAGACGGGCTGAGCTGAGCAGGGTCCAGGTCCAGGTCCAGGTCCAGTCCGCCTCCAGCATCCCGCTGGAAGCTCCTCTCTCCGTGGAAAAGCCGCTGCTGAGAGCCGGAGGAGGCAGCAGGAAGGGGAGACGCGGTAGGTTAAGGAGGCTAATGATAATAACCTGTTGTTGGTGTTTTTGTTTTCTGTGCGCGAGAGAAAAAACGCGGCGCAAATACAGAGAGAGGCACATAAAAGCGACCCGGACACTGTAGTTGGCTTGATTTTTATGGTTTTTAATTATCAATATTACAGGAAGAACTTCATTTTATCCGCTGGGTGATATATATAATCTAGTATTGTGTTCCTCTGACCTTTTTGTTTAATTGTAAATTCGATTTTTATTTTATTACGCACGAGAAAAACGCGCGTGCCGCCGTGAAAGTCCACATATTTGATCTCAAAGCACATCCCAATGTACATAGAATCAGATTATTACCCCCCCTGTTTACATCCACAACAGAGGCTGCAGCATAAATAGCATTGACTTACTGCAATTCAATTACGGACGCAGGCTGGAGGCTTTTGATTCAGCCGTGAGGGGCTCGCGAGCGCCGCCCTTCGTCCGGACGTGGTAACTGTGCAGAACATGGCTTTGCCACACTGGGGTTCACTGGCTGGGCTTTTGTTTGGTCACGCATCAGCAGCATCAGCAGCGCTCTCTCACCGCGCCGCGCGTTCAGCCAGGTGGAGTGTTTACGGAGATCATCACCTACTGACGTCATCCCACGGTTTCTTTTTTGTTTGAGGTTTAAAATAGGATTCGGCACAAATGAATCCTACTTGTTTCATGGTGTGAAGCGGAAGTGAAATCACACCTGCAGGGCATGCGAGGTGAGCCGGCAGGTGGCGATGTGACAAGAATTGGGCTCTGCAAGCTCACCTGTTTGTTAGCTTCAGCATTTCTTTTTTGCAGTTTAAGGAAAGCGGTTGGTTTAGCTTTGAGTAATAAGATTATCCTTCAACATGTCTGGTGTACCTGAGAGAGTGAAGCTTCACCTGCTGTCAGGGAGGTTTTAAATGTGGCTTTCTGCTCAGGGGGGCAAACCACAGGGGGCTACCATGACAATTACCTGTCACTTCCACACATAGTAAACTTGCAGTTTTCTATATTTTCTTTACCCATTACCCAGTCACGAATGGACACCTCCTTTGTTGCGTACAACAAAAATGATCTCAGAAAAGCAAGAGTAGCTGGCGGCGTTGACGTTAGCATCTGAAGGAATTATTTGGTTATTTCTGTCTTTTTAAGGAGTCTTAGCTAAATTGGACCGTACCAGCTGAACGTTGAATACATTTATACAGGAGGAGAAGACAGCTGAATTATTCTACACTGAAGGTTGTTTAAAACACAATTTGATGCTTGTGGAATCTGGTTAGAAAAACATGTATGTCACATTTTAATGCTTTCATGTCACCATGTCCATTTTTGAGTGAAATAATCTCAAAAAGCAGAATGTGTGAAGTCCTCATACACATAGTTATATAATAAAATATGTTTTACTGTTTATGTTTGACACACATTGTGATATGTCTTCAACTGGAAAGTGTCCATTCACTCAAGAACCACCACTGCCTCCTGAAATGGATAAAAGTACTACATTTAAGCAGTAATTGGTGAGCTTTATGTTACAATTGAAATGTTTTAATAAGAAATGAACATGCTGCGAAAATTACAATTAAAAAATGATAATTATTATATTGATCATTCTGGATTTGGACAGAAACCTTCATTAGTTATCATGAAGGTAAATGAAATAAAAATACAAATACAATACTTCATATTTAAAGGACTGCAAGTCATTTTGCAAGGCATTATATTACTACATTTAAATATTTAACTTTCTGAACAATTTGAAAGAAGGTTTGTTTTTTTTTAGTTTGACCAAGGTAGTCAACCTGTTGTTTTTGTCAGTTTCAGTTTCTTTATAATTTATTTTACTTTGACTGTTCGACTCCTAAATGCACCGACTGAACAAACTAGAGGTGTTTTTACATGTTTGACCAAACTTGCAAAGATATTGTTGTATTTAATTGTGCTGTACTGGTGCAGAGTTATCAAATACATTTGTGATTTATTACATTTATGTCTGATATTAACAAAAAGAAACATTTGAAGTAAATTCAGCTCAATACTGATCCTCAGATATCTGTATCGGTATCGGAAGTGAACAAAGTGGATCGGTGCGTCCCTCTGTTAAACTCAGATGAACTAAATCATTAGTTTATTTCTTCTTTCGTTTACTGTGTTTCATTTCCCCCCTCCCCTTCCCAGTCTTCCTGCCACCCATCCATTGTCACGTTCTCATTGAGCATGCCTCTCACACGTCAACACTCACAGAAGCAAAATGTGTTTTTAATGATTCACTCAAGTTATTTTCAGCAAAGCTCTGACAGATCATTCGTTCCAGCCTGCCTTCTCGTTCCTCCTTGTTTTCTTATTTTGACCCTCCTGTTGCTTCTCCTCCCTGCAGATCTTCCATCATCCCAAAGGCCTCCTGCATCTCTTCCAGGGGCGTGTCCCACCATGCTCGTGTAGCCCGCTCGGCACCGGAGGGGTCTTCTGTAGCGCGCCGCGTCTCCATGCATTCTTCAAGGCCAGAGCCGGGCTTGGCGGGAGCGGAGCGCCGCAGGCCCGCGCCGGCCCAGACGCCCGACGACTGGGACGGGTGGAGGGATCGAGGGATCGCCGGGTGGAGGGACGCGGGGAGGGAAGGCTGGAGGGAGGGCAGGGAGAGCGGCGTGGTGCAGAGCTACAGCTTCGATTCGTACCAGCTGGAGGAGGAGGAGATCAGTAAGGACGCCCCAGAGCGAGGGGTGCTGGCTCTGTCTGAGCCTGGTGAGCATTTCTCTCTCTCTATCTCTCTTTGTGTGTGTGTGGGTGTGTGGGGGTGGGTGTGTGTGTGTGTGTGTTCTGTACTATTTATAAAAAGACAGCAGAGGAACAAAGTGGATTTAATGTAGTAGTATATCAGGAGCTGGAGGTGCAGGATATTAGAAATGTGAAAGAACAGCGTGTAACTCACTGCTGAAGGCACTGCTGTAAATCGTGGACTGGACGGCTTTAATTATAACCATTTCTTGGAGATTACATCCCCATTGATCTGGTACCGAAATGAAAACACATCCACTGGGTCTCCCATATTTGAGCTGTAGGTATTCCCTAGCTGTAATAACAGATCATTTCCTCCTCGTTGCATGAAATTACATCAGGAAGTTAGTCTTTGAAAGTTTTTTTTTTTCTCATGCTTGTCTGAAATAAGTCAGCAGGTCCAGGTGTGAAGGAGAACATCTTGGAGAGCAGCATATTTTGTGTAAAACAAGCCGGGCAGTCCTGTTAACGTATAATTGCTTTGTTGCCCGGTTACGCAGGTTGTACAAAGGCCATGCTAATTAGATCATGAGTGAACAAGGGCACACACAACGAGGACGGTGGGTGGATCTGCTTCTTGTTTCCTGTGTCTGTACAACACAGCTTTAAAAATAGAAAACTTTGCAATGACTAGATTAAAAAAAATATTCTCTAGTAAATAAATTTTTTAACTACAAAATTTTAGACTGGCTAATAATAACACTGGTTGGATAGTGTTGAAAGGATTTCCACAGTTTCGAGAAAAAACACAATTAAAAAATTTTAAATCCTGAATTAAAATATTGTTAATTCAGGTTTTGTTTGGGTTGATGACATCACAAGAGGCTAAAGAATCAAGCTAATAAACTTGGAATCAGGTGGACAAGTAACTTTTGATGGATTTTGACGAATATGATCTGCATTTGAGTTGTATGGGGTTTAGTCTGCCTCCGTGGTTTTTTGGGAGCAGGTTTTGCTTGCAAATAAGACGCAAAAGTTTATCTGCAGCACTTTTAAAAAGGAGATTTGATAGACGACATGAAATTAAAGAGAAAAACCTATAAAAGTACAAATGGACATAGTTGGAATAACCTCCTTATCCCTTCATGTCACCAGATGCATATGCATGTTGATGGCCTTTTTTAAAATAAAGTAATTTTTATCCAAATTATAAAACAAGTTACAAAAAAATAACAAAGCAAATAGAAAACCTGACCATGACAAGATGTTCTAAGTTTGACTGACTGTGCCAAAGTAGGAGCTTTAAAAACTTTACATCCTAATTTTTATTCTACACAAAAGTGGAGGAAATGTTCAGTGAGCACATTAATTTTAGCACCATCTCAACAATCTAATGCCAAACGGCCTCCTACATGCATGGCTCTCCAGTTAGGAAGTCCCAGAAAGCTTGATGGAATAGCTAATTGGCAAGGCACCAAATCAAAATTTAATTGAGCTGTCAGACTTTAAACACGAGTGCATCAGTTTTTATGATTGATTGCGACTGGGGATGTTTCAAAGATGATGAAGTGTCACGGTGGAGGACTGAGAGTTTAAACCAGTCAGTGTTTAAGTCAGTCTGTTTCTTTCAGGAATAATTGGTTCTGGACGTTTTTTATTGGCGGTAGGTGTAAGAGTGAGGAGCGGTAAAACCTGTCTGTGTTCAGTAGCCATTGAGAATCACCTCAGCCTACTTTGAGAATCTAAACCATCAAACTTAAGATAAATGTTGCTCTGACATTTTTGTAGTCTCGCTCAATAAATTGTTGTAAATAGAAACATTAATAACCCTCGGATCACTTTAGCAAATGGGCATAATTCCACATCCTGTGTGTGGTTTCCCATTTCTCCCAAGAACCATGTCGCCAGGGCATTTTATATGAGCCGTTGTTGGAAAAACATCTACAGTGAAAGGAAGCAGCTAAAAGTCTCACTCTTCTACTTGTAATCTATCCAAGTTTTACTTGCGCTACAAAAAATAGGTTTTCAAATGTTTTATAATTAGTCACACCCTTCAAACTACAGATGTTTTTCACACAACAAAATGATTGGTTGTAAAACGACACTGCCAGTTAATGTTGCTCGTGTCGTAGATGGAAAGGAAGAAAAATACCAATATACAGAACAATCTGTCATTCATTTAGCTCCTACACTTGGAAAAAACAACTTGAAACTGCCACTAAGCACCATGCAGGGGAAATGTTTGAACAGATTGGTTATAATAATGTGATCTGAGGACCTCAGTAGATAGATTTAATGGACAGACAAAGCCAAAAAAGAAAATTAAAGTATATGCTGGGAACTTGTATGCTCTCTAACAACACTGCAGTTGCCTCAAAGGTCTGGCTGCTGACTTGTTTGTTGTCTTTAACAGTATTCTGGTCTCATTTATCAGAATCTGGGAGAAAAAAGTTTTGAGCTGAGATGATTTTTGGTGGGTGAGGAGAAATAAATTTTTATGAATCTCTTGTTTTCCGCAGAGGATTTTCCGGGAAAAGTACGCATGCAGCTCACTCTTCTCTTTTTCCTTATTGCCAAAAAGCTGCAACACATTCAATAGATTCCTGGTTTTTCACTTTACAGCATTTCAGAGTTCCAGATGGGCCTTCATTATCTATGTATGGTATAATGGCATTTCTGTTTTGGAGAGATGTAACTCCTAAGGCTCTTTTTATGTTAGCTGTCAAAATGACATATTTGCACTGAAAAACAATGGAAAGGATGGTTATATTTTAAGATTTTAACGGTTTCTAGCTCCAAAATACAAAGAAGTTGTCTACAAGATAAATTCAGGCATAAAAGGTGTCAAATATTGTGGATCCAAGAGTAAATTATCCTCCATCATCAGATCAATGGCTGTTACCTCGTCCCGGAGTCATCTCTTTGGAAAGTGAGAACTACTTTCCCTCCTCAGTCTGTTGTTAAATCTACTCCCTTCCAAATCATTCAAAGCTGGTTAAAGTGAGCTTACAGGATTAGAGAAGGATTATGAGCACTTCCATAAAGATCCTGCACATCACACTTTATCCACGAAACTGATTCTGCTGCAAAACAGTCTTCAAATGAACCCACTCGGACAGCTGGTTCCCGATCAACAACACCCCCAACTCCACCGCCGATTCGTCTCTTATCAATAACAGGAGCGCAGATTTCCCGTGCAACAGTTGCTCCATCTGCCGCAGCAACATCCTTCATCCTCATTAGCTCCTCTGAACGCTGCCTTCATTGGCTCCAGTCCTAATTTGCAGTGGCTCTCAGTAGAGTGCACACCCTGATATAATGGCTGTGATAAATCATTCTGAAAACTTTTTCCATCTCATAATGTCTCATTTTTCCTGTGTCCGTTTGAAAACAAACAAAATAAAAAGCGCACTTTCTTAAACTCTGTTTTGTTGGTACCAAGATTATGGGAACTAAAATCTGCTTTATTTCATTTCCCAACTGTGCCAACAAACAAACAACCAAAGAAAAAAAAAAGGCTTTATCTGAGGAAAAATGACCCCAGATCATAATACTGTCACCACTATGCTTTACCATGGGGGAATGGTGGTATTCTGGTGATGTGCATTTTTGCTTCTGTAACCAAAAAGCTAAACTTTGATCTTACTAAATCCATAACAAATCCTCTTATGAGGCAACCAGTGCTTGGGAGAAATCCCTGCAACTCCTTCAGAGTTCCCTCTAAGCAGATTCTCTGATAACTTTCTGTTTTGTCTTTTCATTCTTCTTGGAGAAATGTCAAGTTTTTGTCCCAGATTTTTTTCCAGGAAATGACGGCTTCATTGTGCCATTGTTTATATGTGATTTTTTTTTTTTACCCTGTTTCTGACTGACGTCTTTGTTCTAGGAAATCTTGTAATCCTGCATTATGTAACAATGTGAAATAATTGGGCTTCAAAATGCGATAAATAAAGCGTCTTAAAACTGCGTTACATAATAACCGTCGCAAAATGTAATAAAATCCTCGAAGGCATTTTGTAATACTGTCTACCGCATTATGTAATAATATTACATATAGTACAAAATGATTTGGTAGCTCTTTTTAGACATGATAATGTAATAGTGTGACTGAAAAAACACAAAATCCTTTTTAATCTAGTGCTAATACTATAGCACTAATACTAAATACTAATACTAGTGCAAATATGTTCATACACTTGAAATTAGACAAAACTAACAAGTAACTTTTCAGACAGATGTAGGAGCTTGTTTTATGTCAATAATTCTTGAATATTGATTAAAAGTACTAGCTATTTCACTTATAATAAGACATTTCCCCAAGTTATAAGTGAACAAATCTGCCAGTGGAACTAGTTTTTTTATTATTAATATTCAAGACTTATTTACTCAAAAGAAGCTCCTATATCGGTCTGAAAAGTTACTTGCTCGTTTTGTCTTATTTCAAGTGCAATGAGACATTTGCACTAGAAATTAGACCAAAAACCCCTGTTTGTGTTCATCCTAATCCATATACTTATAATAAAGATCCTATGCATTTAAATCGTTGAAACTTTGTAAATGCTGACCTTTTGGTCATTTAGTTGCTTTTTCAAACCAGAATCTCTGGTTTTAAGGCATGTAAATATATCTTTTGTTGTTACTGTTAACATTAAAAAAGACAAGCAAATGATCGCTTTAATGCAAATTGAACAGATCCAAGAACATTTCCAAGACTTAAATATCCACTCAGCAAAAGAACATCTAGGTGTGGTTTGGTCTCTAGCTAAAGATGATTTGTTAGTTCAATGTCTTTTCAACAAAAATCTACGTTTTCAGCACCATGAAAACAGTAGAACTTAATTTCCTAACCATTGACTCTCCTGTTTTCCCTCGTCAGACTTTGAGCAGCCGATCCCTGATGACCGTTACCATGGCATCTACTTTGCAATGCTGCTGGCTGGAGTGGGTTTCCTGCTGCCATACAACAGCTTCATCACCGACGTCGACTACCTGCATCACAAGTTTCAGGGTATTAATGTGCATGAGGCAGTGCATGCAAATGCACGAACAAGCCCTCTGCACTCCCACCCTCAGGAGCTCCACCTTTTTCGTGTGTTTCAGGAACGTCTATAGTGTTTGACATGAGTCTGACGTACATAGTGGTCGCTCTGCTGGCTGTGATCCTCAACAATGTGCTGGTGGAGAGGCTCAGCATGCACACCAGGATTACTGTGGGTAAGTCCAAACTTTATCCAGGACTGAAGAACTTATGATGACATAAGTGTTTCGTATCAGTCCATGTCAATAATTATTAGTTTTTTGTTTTAAATATCTGAAATGCTGCCAAACTGGTGACCTTTTCTGTTTTATCTACAATTTTCACTCCGCACTGTTGTTGTTTATTTGTAATTTGTTATCAGACACTGTGGAGAAACATGAAACTGCTGCTGCGCAAGTTACTCAAGCAGGTCGTTGCTAGGTAACCGGAGAGTGAGTGGGTTGCTAGGTAACCAAAGAGCGAGTGGATTAGTTGATGCTACCAACCTTGCTTAGCTCGCTGTGCCGTTTAGGTTGAACGGCTAAAGTCTTTCCTCTGCCTACGTCTCCCAGAATGCTGTGCGGTTCTCGATCAGAGTTCAGTGAATATGCTATATGCTGAATATTGAATATTGTGTTGATATTGATCATGTGTCTATATTGAATTATTGCGCAGCCCTAGCTTTAACTGAGAGTAGCTATAAAAATATAATAATATGTACTATCTTTCAAAGCATTTAAAATCCTAACTAGCAAAGTGATTTCTCAAATGCAGCTCCCTTACAATTTTAAAGATTATGCTAAATTAATCATTGAAATGCCTTTAAAACAACTCCGTATTTATGATGTGCGTAGGTTCAATTTATGACTGTGATTTTAGAGATAAGTACAGCAATGTAAAGGCTCCTCAGTAGCAGAAATGAAAGAAAAACCATCCTTGTAGCAGGAATGAAAAAAGTAAAGTTCTTTAAAAAAATATATCTCTGAGGAGGATTTTGGTCTCTCTGCTGTTTTTCACTGTGTGAGCGCGAGCGTTCACCGCTGAACTCTCTGTACCTTAAAATAGCTCTGCCTGCACCCTTGGGGGAATAACTTTTGAAATGTTTCGTCTGCTCAGGAGCTTTTCTGTGTGGTTAATAAATTCGTAGCTCTGTGATTAGACTTTACATCGCGCGAAGGCGATAATGTTCCTCAAGATGGCCTTGTCATATATATGTGTATATCTACACGTCATAGACCAGATGAGTTTAAATTATCACTGCAGGATACATCTTGGCGTTGGGGCCGCTCATCTTTGTCAGCTTGTTTGATGTCTGGTTGGAAAAATTCACCACCAAGCAGGCTTACGTCATCAACCTGTTGTCAGTGGGAGTGGTGGCCTTCGGATGCACAGGTAAGCTATTTCTAACGTTAAACAGCTTGCTAAATTTACCTAACTGAGAAGCACAGATGGCACAAACTTAATGCAGTTTCACTGAGACAAATGTAAGGATGGTTGAAAATGTAAAAAAACAAAAAGAAAAAAGCGAGTCACGAGGAAGCAAATAAAAAGAGCAAACAGGAGAATCTGACAAGGATCGAAAGGCAACATTGTAACGTAAACACTGAGGGAAGCAAAGGCAAACAATACAGTTCTGGTAGTTAGCAGACTAAATCCTACAGGATGGGAGAACAAAAAGCAAGACTGACTGAGAGAAACAGATTCTGGAAGTAAAACACTCATATTTAGATCAAGTTTAACTTTAAATAAATAATCAAATCTGTTCAATTGTACACACAAGCTTAAATCTGTGTATGCAATTAATTGTAGGTAAATCACATTTTCAGTCAAGATCAGTTTGTCCTTCTAGCTGGTAAAACGTGTTCGGTTTAAGGAAGCCCAGCCAACTGTATTAAGACATTGACTGTGCAGCATAATCCTCCTGAGGATGCATGTGACCACAGTGGAAAGTAACAACTCCTTCTTAACAAGCAGGAACAGAAGACAGCTGTTCCTGCTTGTCCAGCAGAAGACAGATCAGACTTAACAAGCACCGGTCGCAATCGACTCTAGGGTTAGGAAAAGACCATTCATAACTTTAGGAATAAAACGGCAACATCCGGTTTTCTTCAAGTCCTGATAGACAAAGTTTCATTCTTTCTAATTCTTTTTTATTACCTGTCAGCTGCAATAGAAACAGCTGTCGTTAAGTAATCACACTGAGCCAACAGATGTAAATGTCTAAAATTGGACAGAATGTAATTATATGGATATTTATGTTAGAGGATGACGAAGATGTGTTCTGCCAGATGAGTCTTTGGAACGATCAACACAAAACTAGAAGGATATGCTTAGATTTTGTTGTCTTTCACGGTCTGTTTTATTGATCTGGTCACAGTCTAATTCCTGGAAATATTCTCTAAAGTTGTCTACGGAGGTCCAAGAAGAAGACCGACTCCATAAATTGTGATATTGCAGCGTTCGGTCTTCGTTTGCACTGATAACCGCGTCCCTCTCGCTCTCCCAGTGCAGCAGTCCAGTTTCTATGGTTACATGGGGATGCTGCCCAAGAGGTATACTCAAGGGGTGATGACTGGGGAAAGTAAGTACGCTCACAAAGAAATTTAATACTTCCACACGCTTACGTTCTCTGACCGTGCCCAAACGTTTCAGGCACGGCCGGAGTGATCATCTCGCTGTCTCGCATCTTCACCAAGCTGCTGATCCCCGACGAGAAGAAGAACACCCTGATCTTCTTCCTGATCTCCATCAGCATGGAGATGCTGTGCTTTCTGCTGCACCTCGTCGTCCGACGCTCGCGGTTCGTCCGCTACTACACCGGCCAAGCCCAGGGCAAAGGTCAAGTCAAATGTCCCGACCCACGGGATGCCGGAACTGGATACAGGGTCCATCACGACGTCACCGCAGAGGAAGTGATATTTGTATGTTTTCCTAGCCGCTTCCCGACAACAGCGCTGTAAAAATCTTTTGATTTAACTTAAACTTTTGCTCCATTTCTCCACTAATTTGAATTTAATTAGGATTTTTTTTAGATACATCAACAGGAATTATTTTGAAGTGGAGGGAAAATAATGAAAGGCTTTGACAAAATTTTGTACAAATATTTATTTGAGCAGTGTGTTGCATATTCTCACTCAGCCATTACTTTGAAGACTCGCCTTTCTGTCCAGTTAAAACAGCAAATCCTTTGGGGACGTGTCACTACCAGCTTTGAACATCTAGAGCTGAGTTTCTATTCTTCTTTTCCTCAAATAAAGCACAAACTCAGCCAGAGTGGCTGGAGATGGTCTGTAAATATACATTTTCACGTCCTGTTGAAGATTCTGAACTGGATTTAGATCTGGACTTTGACTGGTCCGTTCTAAAACATGATTATGCTTTGACCGAAATCGTTCCATCGTAGCTCTGGCTGCATGTTTACAGCAGTTCTGCTGGAAGGTGACGCTACGCCCCGACCTGAAGTTTCCACAGGTTTTACATATCACTTTGCATGGAAGTCATAAAGTTGCATTTTGGTCTCATTTTACCAGAGATCCTTCTTCTACATGTGTGTTGTTTGCTTCACATTTCTTCTTTGAACAGTGGCTTTCACCTCGACTCTGAGTAGTTAAGCTGTGGGTCGCTTATTGTTTTCCTGATAAAGTCTCACAGTTTAGGGTTACAGGAATGTCTCATGTTTGCACCCGTATGATAGTGTAGGTATTCATAAGACAGGTTGAACAGTGTTTATTGAGCTTTTCTAAAGTTACACTCCTGTTTTCTAACCTAGCAGCTTTCTCCCTGATCTGTCTGCTGTGTTCAAGCTAGTCTCAATCTGAAGTGGTGGTAACGCCCTGAAAACTTTGAAAATGCACTTTATGCTTTCACCGTAGTACAGAAGTTTCAGAAATCTTAAATCATGTTTAAAGAATAACTCCTTAAAAAACTAAGATAATCCTTTAATTTAGGACCAAATTATATTGGGCGAATCAGCCAATTATGGTGTAAGATGTAAGTTATTTTTCTACAATATCTCCTTTGTAAACACCACAGGAGGCGTCGTTTCCTATTGGCTGGACAAATAGTAAATAGGAACTCATTTTGTCTACAATCAGATATTCTTACGCCCCTCTGTGCAGAGACACTCCACACTTTTCAGATAATTTTTTTTGTTAATTGTTTTTTAAAATAATTTTTCTTATTTTGTCACCCTGATGCAGTTATTCATGTTAAGCTCTCGCACCAAATCCCAGTTGAACACTTTGAAGTTTGTGAAAATGTTCAAACGGGCACTTCGGAGTTTAAATTCTGCGTGCAGCAGCAGATACTTTCCCTAGTGCTGCCCTTCCACATTTTGATAATAAAACCCTTCATAAATGTCACAACAGTAAACTATTTCAGGAAGAGACGTCAGGAACTTGAACTATACTTCTGAGTCTTTGTTGGTATCTGAGCGGAGACTTTTCCTATCAGACCCGGTTTAAAAATGCAGAGTTATTCATGGACTGCTGTTTTTTGGCTGCCATTCAAAAAGACAAACCTTTGAGCCAAAAAGAGAGAGAAGGAGAGAGAGCTGTGTTATTAGGATGCGTTATGAAGGACAGAACGTGACGTGGGTTGATGAGGGAAAACAGGGATGAAGGGAAAAGAGGCTTAGGCCTTCTGAATAAAGGATCCATGTTGATTAGAATAAGAGACGGAAAAGACTTATCTTTCTGAAAATGACTGCAGGGGAAAAGGGGGAAGATAAGGTGAGGGGAGAGGGCAAGAGAGCAGAAGAGCAGTCGAGACGATAAAATGGGGGGTAAAAAAAGGAAAAAAGGAAGGAGGAGAAGCTGAATTCATTTTGTAGAGACGTTTAAAGCAGAACCAGATTTCTGTGTTTTAATCTCTGCATGCTATTAAGCCGGTGTCAGGCATCTGATAAAACCCCTGGTGTTACACTGTAGTGTGTGTGTTTGTGTGTGTGATCGGGCTGCGTTTCTGTGTCCTGGAACTGTTGACGAGTGAAACGATGGGCTGTGCATTACGGGACAATCAGGAGTACCAGTGCTTTTTGGCGTGCATGTCTTTTTAATCAGCTAATGGATCCGTCTGTGTGTGTAATTTAGGAAACCAAAGAAAGAAGCCTGTATCAGTGGGGGTGTGTGTGTGCGTGTGTGTGTGTGTGTCGTTGCTAATTTGCAGTCCAGTCTGAAAACTTTCCGACATCGTTAGATCAACTTGCACTCACAGCTGTCTTCTCTAATAGTCGCTGCCATAAAAAGCTGATTTTATGCTTCCAAAAAGCCATTACTAATTAAAGAACTGAAAAAAATAAGTAAATAAAAACTTCACTGACTCACAGGGATTGATTTTAGTCCAGTGATTTGGCTACATCTAGTGTCTAGTTACAGAAGTGAGCAGCAGATTTTGTTTTGGATGATTTCAATGTTTTCCGAATGTTTGGATGAAAGCGTTGCCGTTCGTCTCCACAGGGAAACGGAGGAACGGCGCCGTCCTCCGCAGAAGAAGGCCATGAGGATTTTGTGGGCGGGACTTACGTGAGATTCGACGCCCCGAAAGCCAAGATCAGGAAGACCTGGCCCGGCGTCCGAGGTACTTCCTGTTTTAATCTTCCCACTTTTCAATTAACCCCTGACCTCCGGTTGGATTTGTGCAGAGCGTTACAAGAGAACCTTGACTCATCAGGGTTTTTTTAAAATTACTTAGTTAATTAAATGTGTGTGTGTTCCCCTGCCAGACATGATTCTGCAACGCTACGTGGTGTCGCGTGTGATCTGGGCCTACATGCTGTCCATAGCTGTGACCTACAGCATCACCCTGTGCCTGTTCCCCGGCCTGGAGTCAGAGATCAGGAACAAAGCCTTAGGGGAATGGCTGCCCATCCTCATCATGGCCACATTCAACATGTCCGACTTTGTCGGGAAGGTCAGCAGACTTTTTAACTTTATGAAACTGTAATTCTCCTCCCAGATTTAGTAGACTGATTTTAACTCTGCTAAGAAAATGAGACAAAAGTCTCTTAAAAGATAATATAATATAAGAGGAGCGAATATTTGGGAAGTGTTATTTTCTCCCACATTATATTAAAAAATTTTATGTTTATTGTCTTTATTGGATTACAGCTGTCAGTTATTGTAGAGGGGTCCAAACTTTTTGCTATAAGTGCCAAAAATCCTTAAGGTGGAAGCGTGTGAGGCCACAGAAACGTTTATAACATCTAGAAAAAGCAACTTTGTGCCTTTTTCATTTTATCTGCTCAATAATACACTGGAAAAATGACAATTTTAGTAAAAACAAAATAGTTGTTCCATTTGTAGAAAACTGATCAGGAAATCGTTGTTGATACAAACAAGCATTAAAAAAAACAACTGAAAACTTGCATTAGTATGTGACAGGTTAATAGTTTCTATTTTTTATTTGTTGTTATTTGGGCTGCAATATTTACAGATCAATAATTGTAGTTACTCCAAAATTATGATTGCAAAAACCTCATTGACAACTGGAAATTAATTTTTTACACCTGGTGTTTTTTGAAGAAGATGATATTAATTGTAAAAAATGTTGCCCTACAAGAGGAAAAATAATCCATCTGCATCAACCAACTATGCTCACAGGTTGGAAATGCATTTTCCTTACAACTGTGGCCCCATTTGTAGAGAAATGAACAGATTTGCTAAGATTTATTCCAGAACATTTTAGCAAATTCTTAAAAAAAAAAACCCAGCAACTTCTAAAATGACTTGTGGAATAGTTAGATGTCAGTATTTAGTGATCAGAACAAACTTTCATGTGTCTCGGTTCATTCAGATGAGTTTGTCCTTTTACCAAATGTTCCTGCAGCTTTGCTTAAATTTTCCTCCTCTCTCTTTTTCTCTCAGATCCTGGCGGCGCTGCCGTACGATTGGTCCGGGGGCCGCCTGCTCTTCTTCTCCTGCCTGAGGGTGGTCTTCATCCCTCTGTTTGTGATGTGTGTGTACCCGGTGAGCGCGCCCATGCTGTCCCACCCTGCCTGGCCGTGTCTCTTCTCCCTCCTCATGGGAGTCACCAACGGCTACTTTGGGTCCGTGCCGATGATCCAGGCGGCTGGGAAAGTACCGCCTGAGCAGAGGGAGCTGGCAGGTGAGCAGACGAGTGGGCTGTCCTTTTGGGCTTCATTTGGTCAGAGAAAATCAAAGATTTCTCTCTGTTTCTTTAGTGATGCATGTCATCTTGCATTGCTCTGAAGTCGTTTTAATCAAAAATCTTTAAGATCGGATTAAAGAAAACACTGAACTTGTGTTTAGACCTGTGAACTCTTTGTGAGTGTTTCATATTTTTTGTTCCGTAACAGTAAAAAGAAAGTAAATAGTCTGTGACAGAAATGTCACAAAGAGTCACATTTTCGTTTCAGTAAAGCTGTGTCTGATTTTTGCCTGCTACCGCGCCAAATGTATTCTGAAACTAAAAATAAGTTAAAGCAACACAGGCCCAAAAAGATTGACGTTTCTGGCAGAAGTGCTGTGTTTAAGTTTCTCCAAGTTCAATATGCCTAAAATCGATGTGCATTGTGGCGCTACCACAGAAGCTTATACCTAAAGTCTTCCTTATTTCTGCTCTTGGGGATTCAGCCAATCACTGCCAATCAAAATAAATGCCAGTCCTGGATTGGCTGCTTTGCAAACGGCAGCCAGTAACGTTTCAGCTAGCATTGTGACTAGACATTTCAGCTTTCCAAACCTCACTTTTAAAAAAATATTTTAGATAAGGTCTGCAGAAAAAAGTTCTGTGAATAATTTGAAGTTACATTCCACAGAAAAATCCACAAATACTGAGCAGCGTCTGGGCCGAGGTCAGCCAGAGCGATCTTCAGCAAGATTCCTCTGATATGAACCCATGAACGCTTAACATGTTTTATTTAGAATTTCTTTACAATGCCGGTGAGTTCCTGCAATTATAACCTTTAAAAACCTTTTGTGCGTTCTAATTTGACATCTGAAAGTCTTTTTAATTACGAAATGATTCCAATTAATAAATATTTTCTTAGGATGCTCGCTCTTTAAGTTAATCAAATCAGGTCAAATGTTTGACCTGGAGCATCATAATTTTATTATTTTGCTTTTTGCTTTTTTTGTCAGTCTCTCACTTATAATAAACCAAAATATAAAGTTTGGCAGAAACCTTTTAATTTCTTTTATTAGTTTCTCTCTCTCTCCTTTTGTTGCCATCAATATTGTTTGAGCTTCTTTAACTGCTTATTTATATTTTGTTGCTTAATTTTTTGGTTCTCACCAAATACTTTTTTTAATGATTTTGTGTTTTGCATTGTACTTTATATAAATCGTATAGTCCCATACCAAATGAATTGTATCAAAATTTAGGTATTTTTATGAACATAATCAAGACTGAAACATTTAAAATTATGAAGTCAGTATATTTTTTAGGAGGAACAACATGAAGCCAGCGATGAAGTGATAGTAAGCTAACAATGCATCAATTGTATTGTAATTTGCATGAATAGAAGAGTTTTTCTGAAGTGGATAGGACACCAAGGGACTCACGTCTTTGTAAATCTGACCCGGTCCGGTCCGCATGTAACCTGGTTTCCTCTCCTGTCTGGTGGCTCTCCAGTAATTTCCTGTTCTGTGTTTCTGTCTCTGCCTGCAGGAAACACAATGACAGTTTCCTACATGACGGGTCTAATGGTGGGCTCCTCTGTGGCGTATGCAACGTACAGCTTCACCCCGACGGCGGCAGGAGCGCGCCTCCCCACACGCGCACCTTTCAATGCGACAGGGTACTGAATGTCCACATAGACCAAAACACACACACATATAATTATATATCTACCCATGTGCAGCAGACGCAAGCATTTAAAGTTGTAGCAACATTTTCATCCTGTGTGGTGAAGTTTCTAAGAAGAAGAGCAGAGTTGGAGCTGCGCCCCCTGCCAGCAGCTGGCTGAGGTCGACGCGCCTGACCTTTGAGAATCGCTCAGTGAAATTACTGCCTGCATGAGAACGAGGAGATCGTCCGACATTTGTAAGGTGTGAAGGCGAGTCGTGTTTCACTGCGAGGAGTGGAGCGACGTTTGTGTCGGACGAGTTACACTCGTCGTTTCTGATGATGTCCCAGAGCTGCTCAGAGTTCAGAGGAAGGTCAAGGGAGTCAGGGAGGTCATTCAGAGGTCATCAGAATAACCGTTTCAGCAGATGAAGAAATATTGATGGTGAAATAACAGCAAAAACACTAAATCTTACAGAGTATTTTTGTCTAGTTTCTAGTGCAAATATAAATTGACAGAACTATGTTACAGGCAACTTTTCAGCAAGATAAGATCTTGTTTTAAGTCAATAATTCCTTAATATTGCTGAAAAATATTTAGGATTGTTGTGCCATTGGCAGATTATAAGTGAAATAATCTGCCAATGGAACAACACATTTTTCCATTATTATAAATTCAAATGTCTTGTTCCACTGGCAGATTATTTCACTTATAACTCATAATTTTTCAGCAATTTTAAGGAATTATTGACTTAAAACAAGCTCCTATTTAACTTATTTACTATTTGCGTGGTAAAATCATGTGTTTTTGCTGTGTATTTATCCCTGCTAGACTGACCTTAAAGCATAATTTGCCCCTGTTTTATAGTAATATCAATGATCTGAGATGTTGACATTACTATGTGGTTTATATCAGTATAAATTAGAGAATATTTCTACCGACGACTCTTTCAGTCATCATAGTTATATCTAACAACTAAACCTCCCTGGTTCTATTAAGTGCAGGTCTTTCATGTAAGTTGTCAGTATGTTGCCCAAAATCATTCACAATATATAATTTATTCATTTATTCTTGAGGGTTTAAGACAGATGAACAAGACAGAAATTATAAAATATTCATATTTTTAACTAATCTATGTTAATGTGCTGCTTTTATTTGTTTTCATATTGACTCTCAAACACTAGTTTACCTCAATAAATCTGAATAATAAGTGTATTTCAGAATTATATATATATATATATATATATATACACACCTAACTTTCTGTATTTCTACAACTGGACATATTTTAAGGCATAAAAAAGACAGAAAAGTCTGTACATGTGTATACACTTGCATGCCAGCAGTCTGATTCTTTTATGTAGCTGTTATTGTAGCTGAGCAAGATGGACGCTCTCATTAGCAACAGGCTGAAGAAGATGCAGGAGAAAAACATAAATTCCTTTGTGTGTAAGAAGCCTTGAAATGAACCCAACAACTGTAACATAACCTCACTGTAATCAGCTGAAATTATAGAAAAATCCAACCTTTTAATTGTAGAACATTTATTCAGTAGGTTAGAGGCTGGACGAGATCGGATCGGGACTTGATCCGATCTCTGATCTGGTTGTTTTGGCATCAGAACCCATTGAGTAGGAAGTTAAAGGAGAGAAATATTCTCAAAGGTTCACTGTTTGTTTTTTTGTTTATTTATTAATTATAATTATTAAATGCTATTTGTATGTTTCCATGTTTGTGTTGCACGTCAGTATGTGGATTTAAGACATTTTATTGAACAGTTTTATGGAACAGGATCTGAATCGCAGAGAGGTCAATAATTGAAACACCAGTCGTTTTGTGGGTTTTTCCCCTCCACTGAATAATTGTTCTCATGTTTGAATCTTTTAAAAATGTTCACAGTGAATCTCACTTTTAATGCTCCTGCATTAAAAGTCATATGAAATTTAAGGCTTTTACATTTGTTTTTGTGGGGATGTAATGAATGTGGTCGGCCCCAAGTGGGTCTTTATTTACACCCTGCAAGAAAAATCTATCCATTCTAGTTTTACAGATGATTTCACATATTCTTTGGTGCCACATTGAAACATTTAGATCAGTAAGCTGGAACATTTTGGGTTTAAATGTTTACCTTTTGTATTTCTGCTTTTAATCATTCCTTTTAACAAGCTACGAGTCTGATCTGTTAAAATAAGCATTTTGTTCTCTTCTAACTGAAGGATACATAAATCTGTTATTGTCTTTCTGAGCTGATGTTTGAGACCTCTTTGACTCTGAAAGTGATCTGTGGTCATCATCAGCATAAAAATGAGGGAAACAAGCAGTGTGGGAAAAATAATCAGTTGGTGCCAAACTGAATATAAAGCTCTTACGGTGCAACATGAAATGCACTCAATACAGAATATAGTTTCTGTTTCATCGAATGTAAATTTGAATTTAGAATTGATTTTTAGCAGCTGAGTGTGTGCAGGCTTCAAGTGCTCTGTGTTACCTACACTAATAACTGAGCTGTTTGAGGAAATGTTTGTAGCCGTTTGGGAGATAACCTCATTACTCTGCGTGTGTGTGTTTGTGTGTGTGTGTGTGTCCTGCTATTAAGAGAGCAACATATTTCCCTAGACCTCTCTGGACTGCAAGTTTGAAGGTGTCTTTACTTGTTCTTTGTGAGATGTGTTGGTAAAGGACATGAAAAGTCTGTTTTGCGCATGAGAAAAAATGAGAATTGAGTGTGAGGGAAAATCCCTTTTTGTTGTAAATGTATTTTTACAAAGACCTTAAGGTGATTTAAGAGCTTAAAGCAACAGTTCTGGGACTTTGAATGAGGGATGTCTTGCTTGGAGATGGATAAAATCATATTTCTGTTTGTAAACCAAGAAGGAAAAACCTTTCACTTTTGGTCAGCAGCAATTATCTTTTTTTAAAAAAATGCCCATATTTGAAATACTTGTCGTTACTGAACGGACAACATTAATTTAGAAATCCCCTTTAGAATAATTGGATTAATCATGACTAGATACTCAGGAATGATATGCGAATCTTCAATTAAAATTGTTTTGCTTTTTATAGCAACTCTTAAGTCAGGACACATGCAAACTAAAACTGAACATCCAGTCTGAATTACAAATCCTCTGACTGCATTGTACCAACAGTGGCTCAAATGTGACGTTGTTCCACATGGAGCGCAATGGTCACCAAAGAAGAAAGAGTTATTATCAAATCTCCAATTTGTTAGATTTATATGGCAGTTTTGTCAGTGTGGACTAGAAAGCTGTAGCTTGAAAACCTAGCAAACTGGCATCCTACCCTGATATTTAAAATTGAGCTTGTAGTTTTCCTGTAAGCTCAGCTTTCATTTAATTTACCAAAATGGCAAATAACCATTTGAGACAAAATATCAAATAAAAAAACCTGAAATTCTGCCAGGTTTCAGATAGACATTGTTCCAATTCTGACCTGCCACAACTCATACTTATGTTAGCAAGCTATCAGAGATGATTTAGATCATAGAATATAATAATGGAACTATGTGACAGCCTCACACATAACCAATCTCTACATTGGTTTAATTACTTTCAGCTAAAACTGTACATGTGATGAATGGGACAAAGTCAAAACACTAAGATTTAATCTGCCAATTATTTGAATCAGATATTCATCATAGCAGCAGCTAAATGAATAGATAGAATAACTATTTACATCAAAGTAATTGATTTTACCATTTGCTGACATCAGCAGACATGCTGTAAGGGGGGAAAAAAGCAAAACCCACAGGAATACAATGCATTTTCTGACATGAGAAACTTTATGCTCACAAACAACATCTCAGTAGTCTTTCTGCAGAATCTACCAGAGCTGTTTCTGAAATGTGTTCTCATCCTTCAACTTTAGATTATTTCTTATTTTAAAGCCAAGAATCCAATACGGTATGATTTGATGGCTCACTGGGGAAGGTAAAGGTTCTCACTCAATCATTTTTGTGGTGCCATTAAGAAGTCACATAAAATGTTGATGTTTGTCAATTAGATTTTTTTTGGTCAAGAAGACAATCTATTTTTTGTACATTGCTCTGCTGTTCCATCAGCCACATCATATGTCAGTTCTTTTCCATTTTAAGGGGCGTAGCTCCAAATGATCTTTATTGTGTTAGTTAACTGTATTTTAAAAATACTTGTGTCTTTTGAAAAATAATGGAAAAAAATATGCTTTATTTTTTTATACTTTTAAGATTTTTAGGTTTCCTGGCTGTAAAACATACATATTGATGATACTTGGCCTTTAATCTCATCCATGATTTTCATTTTCTCACCTGGAACTGACAGTTTCAACAGAACATGTGACTGCACACTGTGAGAAATTGTGTAAAAAGGGTGGCACACATGTGTTGTAAATAATGTACAAAGATGGACTGTAACATATTTGAGAGATAATATTTGTGACAAAGAATAATTTAAAAATTTGACAAATTCTGTGTAAAGAATAAATAAAGAAGAACGTGCCAAGTAACAATTTGACCCGTTTCCTAGTGCCATATTTGCATGAAGTATGTCTAAACAGCGGTTTTATTGTAAACCAAAGCATTCACAAACTAATAATTGTTTGGTTACAGAAAATTATGTGAATGTGGATAAACATTTTATGCGTTCAGCTCATGTTTTCTATTTTTTAGTGCCCAAAATGTGAAAATGCTAGCCATAAAACCCAATAAAATTGTGTGTTTTTCTCCCTTGAGTCATTGTACAAAAAACTCAACATGAGCTGTTTTATTTTATGCTGGTTGAATGATTCTGAATTGTCCCAAAAAAAGTGTTTATGCTTAAGATTGTACCATCAGTGACGCCTAATAAACCTGTTTACAACTCTCTCTGCTTCTGTGTATGGATGTTAATTCAGCTGCCAAAAGGAAATTATTGGGACAGAGAATATGTCTGCTGAAAATGGATGACTTATGTAACAACCCTGCTCTAAATGACTCAATTTATCAATAACTAATGATTTAATGGTAAAACCAAAATTTGCATGTAATGTTTGAAGGATAAGTTTCAGTTTTTATTTTATTAGGTCTTCCGTAGTTCTAGTTGTTTATTGTGGATTCTGAAATCAATTGATTTATTTGAATGAAATAAATGACATTAATATAATTTTAGAGTTAAGTTACAAGTTTATTTTGCTATCACATATGTAAATACTAGTTTTATGAATAATTATCGGCTTTTGACGCTTTTAGTTCTGAATGTAAGGAACGAAATCTGCCTTTTCCTATTCTCTACAGCAGAGGGAGCTGCAGTTCTGAAAACAAAAAGTGCTTGAACGGAACAAAAACATTTCAAGGACTTTATGAGAGGCAGAATAAAAGAAGTTCAATCAAATGAAATTCTCGTTCCAGAAGCTTTCATCTATGATGAAAGCGAAATGGAAAACAAAAACACAGAAGTCCCCCATTCGTTGCCTGGAAGGATAAATTACATCTACTTTAACATCAGCTCCAAATGTTGCAGTGCTGCTACTCTGTTAGTCTGTTAGTGTGTGTAACTATGAATGTCTGTGTGCGCAGGCGTGTATGACGGTGTGTGTTTGTGCGTGTGTTTGTGTGCACATGTGCTAATTTTGGATGATGCTGCAGGCAAAGATAGACAGAAAAGATGATGGAGTATCTGATCATTAGTCCTGCTCTATACAGTCTCGGTATGAAGAAGGGAGAAGGAGAATAAAAACAAGATGGAAACTGTAAAACAGCTTTGATTGTAGCTTATTCTGCAGTGTGATTGAGCTTAATTATAAACATGAGGTTAATCTTTCTGTTCTATAAGAGCCTATGTTAGAATGTGTTCCTTCACTTAAATTAAATGCATTTTTATTGATGTGAATAAGCAACAAATTGCACTTTCACATCACTTCCCAGTTTCTGTGGTGCAGATTTAACTAGGAAGTGGAAGACTGCTGGAAGTGATGACTTTTTTTATTTTGTTTTAATACCTGAATCCTCTGTACTGATCATCATTCTTGATGATTGACCTAAAACAGGAAAAGTTTAATCTAGTTCAATGAAAGACATTGGCGGAAAAAAGGTTATTTGGCTTTTAGTGGAGTGTAAGTAAATATTATAACTATGATCTTCACAAAATAGTTGTAATTACATCACTGCGTCGTCTCAGATTCTTTTACGCTCATATAGTTACTTTTATCTGCACTCAGCAGCAAAACACATCAGCCTGACAAAATGCACAGACTCTTAGGCAAAACCCAGGGGGTAAATGCCCATGAAGCACCTGCTGTTGCTCCAAATATGGGCATAATAACAAATGGGAGCGAGCCAGTGTGCTAACGCTTTTAGGAGCTCATCTCTTATGTGGGTTTTGGTGCCTGGACAGTTAGAGGACACAGTTAGCAGAGGTCTCAGAGCCCGTCCTCATTATTCTCAGAATAAATTATGTTCTCACTCTGTAATTAGCAGGGGGCCGGTGGTCTTCTGTTGAATTCAGCTGTCAGGTATTCAGTGGGCATCACTATGTCCTCACAGCCACAATGGGATTTCATTCACTGTTTCTCTGGCCTAAATATCCACAACAGCAGCTTTGTGGATGTGTGTGGGTGTGTGTGTGGGTGTGTGTGTGTGTGGGGGTGTGGGTGTGTACTTGTTTCTGTAATCTTTGGGGACCTTTTCTAGTATGATTTCCAACCTGCTGAGGACTGATGGAGCCTATGGTGACTAAAGCCTAATTTTTAATGTTAGACAAAAATAAATATGATTGGAAGTCAATACGAAGATCTAATATATTTAGAAATACAAATTTTAGCGTGTGTGAGAAAGAGAAAGAGAGAGATCCTTGAAATACAAAGACTGTGATGTTTCATTCATTACGTTGTCAACATGAATAATAGAAAGCTAATTGATATGCACCACCTCATCCACTGGAGGATGCATGCTTCCATCAGGGATCACAGTCTGAACTAATATTTGTATGGCTTAGCAGTCATTTCAATTTCAAATTCTCCGAAAAGATGCAGTGATGGCTGAGAAGGACAGATCGCATGGCAGGAAAAAATAAGAATGCATGTTTTCAGTACCTGACCGCAGCAGGCAGTGTGACACAGAGGGAGGTGCAAAGTGCATATTGAAGTCCAAGAAACTGACTTATACTGTATATATATATATATATATATATATATATATATATATATGCAAGTTCCTTCCAGATGACTGAATGAGCACTAAGTATTTCAGCCCTGGATGGTGAAATGATCTGTATGAAGAGTAAACAAGACTGGTACACTGAGCCAAAGTAACACACCGTGCTCTCACACATCAAAAAGGGAATTTTATAGCTTTCATTCCAATGCCCACAAACTAGTCAAACAAAATCGTGGATTTATAACATTTATAAAGGAGACAAGATTTGATCTTCCACAAAATTCACCTCATTCCTCACCTTTAAATCCATCTAGAACACATACTTAGATAAGGAAACACAAGCAACTAGAGGGCACACAGAGTATCGGTATCTAATTTATGAATCTTCACTTTCAGGATTTCCTGTGAAGCAGAAAGCAACACGTTTCTCTCTGCTCTGATTAGATGGGTTTATGTGACTGAGTTGTAACCGGACAATCATTTTATGCATAAAAACAACCAAAATTCAGACCTCATGCAAAGAATAAAAACATTGAGTTTTTTGGTTTGTTTTTGTTCTCTCATACATATGCTAAAACTTGAATCTTTCTCACACACTTGGCTTAGTTTTAATGCATGGAATCAGACCTGAGTTTGGCTGAGCGTTACTTGATCCCCCAGGACATGTCCACAATTAGGAGTTTAAGAGGAAAGGAGAATGAAAGAAGCAAACAGAAGGAGGAAAGTGTTTTTTCTGACAAAAAAGAACTGAAACTGTGAACAATGTGCCTTTCAGATTGCTCTGTATGTATGTAAATGGCCTCCAACTTGAGATACCTGTCTCCCAGGAAACTGACTACATACACAAACACTGAAGAAATTCAGAAAACGTGCTCAAATACACATGTATACTCCCACAAACACACGCATTCTCCGAATTGAGGCTTCTGTGTGTAGGATGTTCTGCAGTCTCGGCCAATAGAGCGCTTCTGCTCATGTGATGTCGTCCAATCAGGGTATGGCAGGCTGACACACCCTCAGGAGGATGTGTGGAACGATGCTGAGGCATGATGCAGGGCATGATGCGGAATGTGTGTGTGTCGGAGCAAAGCTCCCAGTAGACTCGGATGTTTTGCTGATGGCGAGCCTTTCAAGAAACCTGAGATGCGTCCAAACCCCTGACTGCTGCAGGAGCACATCTTCAGTTCATGTCAGCACAGATTTAATTACACACGATCACACAAAACGTCCAAAGACTAACTCTTGGGAACGCTCAGAACAGTCAGAGGTGGAAAACGGGTCTCTCACAGCGAGTTGAGCAGCTCTGCAAAGTGGAATGAACTTCCCTCCATTTTATCACAGCCCGCAGCTTCATTATTGGACTGCCAAAATGGAGGTTTGATGGAGACCACTACAGATTAAAGGAGCAGTCCATGAAACAGGGGACAAAAAAACGAGAGGTGCTTTTTCTGGTGGAGCTGCTGGAAATCGGGTAATTCAGGGTTCCCCACAACATTTGTAATTTTGACATTAGGCTGTTTTTGCATGTTTCAGTTTTTCAAAGAAGATCTGTATCTCAAATTTAAATGATTAACCTTTAAGACCTTAATGTGCCTCAGAGTCCTGTTTTTGGAGCACATTGTTTTAGTCTACCTTTTCATATGAGAAAGAAAGACATTGTTTCTCATGAAGAATTTTGCAGCATCCCGTTTTCCATATATGGGTATTTAGTTGCAGCATTCTTCCCTGTGCAACGCTCTATTCACTGAAGTCAGAATTTTAAGAGTCCAAGATTAATAAATGAAAACACACCTTAAGCTTTAAATTCCAACTTCAAAAGTATGTTTTTAATCACAAATCTTAGTAGCAATTAAAGTGTTTCACATAGACGAGGTTGGCTTTGATAGTTTATCAAGAAATTTAATGGCCATTTGATTTGTTTTGTACCTGCGTTTTCTTTAGTTTGACTATCTGAAACAAGCGTGAATCAGTAAGGGAACCAGTTCACAATATTAGACGTGCACAATAACTACCAAAGAAAGTTTTTTGACCATATCATAAATTTTAGAGACGTTTTCTAACTCTAAACTGGATAGACTTGAATGCTTAATGAATTTAATCATAGCAAGCGATGTACATCTGTGTAATGGGGATGTGTGACCTAATTATATTAGTATCCTATATGTATAATTGTTCTGCAGATTATTTTCTTTTGGTAAAATATAAACAAAATATCTAAAGTATGAAGTTCACGATATTGCAAACAGGTAACCAACGTGTTGCTTGATTAAGACAACCGAGGATAAACTGGCTAAAGTGGAACCATTTCAGATTACAGATTGACAAAAATAAATATATAAACAGAACATGATGAATAACTCACAGAGAAGACAAAAGTACATACAGTTCCATCTGTTTATTGATTAACTATAAAATATTTACTTACTAAAACAATTTCAAAGAAACACTGATAAACGTGGTTGCTGTCTGTAAAAAAACAAACAAGGAAAACAAAAACAGTTCCTTACACATTTAGTATAGGGTGACAGAATATATGTAGCTTCAGATTTCTCTAAAATGTATTCATTTTTACAAGATTAGACAAAGTATATTCTGATAGTTTTCTTCCCTCGACAGCGAAGGACCATTTACAAAACTTAGATGTTTTTTTTTTCTTTGTGTATATTCTCAAAATAATCTTTTCTCTGTAACAGGACAGTAACGATACTGAAGGAACAGCAGACGAAGAACCAGCCTCCAGTCCACCTCTCTCTCTCTCTCTCTCTCTCTCCCTCTATCTCATATACTATTGTTTGCTCGCTCTTCCATTTCTCTCTCTCTCTCTAGCAGCTAGCTCCTGGTGCCCGTTAGCAGTATTGCTTGAGAGGCGTGGATGATTGTTCAGATAGGGGAAGCAAGAAGGCGGAAAATGAACAACAAAACAAACGTTTAAAAAAAAAAAAAGCACAGCAAAAATAATAATTAGATTTTTAAGAAATTACTAAAACATAATAATGACAACATATACAAAAATCAGGCTCTTAAAACATATGAAACAAAACAAAATAAAGCGTAGTGGAGAGTAAAAGTGTGTAAGTGTCGGACCCTGTTTAGGCCGGAGACTGGGCTTTGGATGGAGATAAGGGGGCAAAAAGTAATATCAGAAGGCAGTAACACACACCTGTAAAAGGGGCTTTCGGGGGTGTGAAGGTGTGTGTTATCAAGAGATAAGACTGTGATGTCTTATCAGCCTCCTTACACACACACAAGACATACAGAGAAAAGTGCTTTAGCAGCTCCAGGGATAAACAAACATTCATAAACGGGCACTTTAAACGTGTTCACTCTGCAAACGGCGGTACGACCTGTGGATCCGCAACACTTCGATACCGCGCCGCGATCCAGCCACACCGCCCATCGCTCAAACAGACATAAGAGCAGCATCATCAGGAAAATGGGGGCTTTAGCAGATAACTTTTTTTAGCAAGTAAAAAAAAACAAAAAAACAGCAAATAGAGTCATTCTGTACCTGGTTGAAACTATTTTAAATACGAATAGATTAGCAGCACATTTTAAGATAAACAAAACTTTTTCTGGGAGAGGCTGTCGTGTCTGGATTATCCATCAATGCACAATGAAATGCTTCATTTAACAGAAAGACGCCATAATGGCACACGGGTTCTTCTCCTGAACATTCTGCAGCCGGCGACGGCAAGCAAAGACAGACCAATGTAGAGGACAAACCAGAAGGTCTCCAGATAAGAGTAGAAAATATTAACACCTATTGAATATCAACAAGACAGTCTTCAAACTCCGCTGAAGGGCAGAGATAAAAGCAAAGAGTAGGCATGGGTCGGTTCACGGTAACAAGATAGCTTTACAAAAGGTTTTAAAAAGTCACGGTTCAACTCCGTCAACGTTTTCTGGCATCCAGTTCCTACGGGTTAAAGTCAGTTTTTATTATTAGAAGAAAAGTGCTGGTGTGACTGGGAGTGACGCCGCTGAACACTGCCAGTCAGCTTGCTGAAATAAGGCTGCAACGCATATTTGGCAGCTTGGAAATATTTCCAGTCACTAAAAATACATTTAGTCGTTATGTGGAAACTAAAGGAGAACAATCTATGCACTGCCGGTCAGCTGGCCGCAAAGGACACGGGTACACTTTTCTCTTGCTAACTGGAACCAATTCTCACTTATGTTATAAATAAACGGGTTAAAACATTATGCCATTACATTTTTATATTGATTATTTCAACCGTTGTACTTTCACTAAAATTTATCATACCGTGATTTACCGGGAAAAGAGGGAGCAATGCAGCTATATACAGTAAAATGCCATATATTTTACAGACACATCTGACAGTCTTTAGAAAACGGTATAATAAAGAAGGCAAAAAAGACTGGGATAAAAGGAACTATTCCTCTGGACCTGAAGACATTGTGGACCATGAAGGGAGACAAAAAAAACAACAGTTTGGCAAAACATTGTTATAAGGCCTGGGAAAGTAAGGCGGCGACTAGCACTCACGATCCTGAGCATGACATTCAACAGTCTTACTGGGAAAAAAACAAAAAAAAAACAGGAGGAAAAAAAAAAAAAAAAAAAAACACTTTAATGAGGCACATAGAAAAATAAAACACAGGCAGCTAAAAGGACCAGCAACTAGAATGTGCTGCACTTATTTTGTTTACCTGGGTAAAGAGAGGGATGACCAGTGGGAGTAAATACTCGAGGAAGACACAATACAAGACTCAGAGTCTCCTTATTCAAAGTGCACTCATGTGGAAATGGTGATTGTTTGGAGGGAAGCGTGCGATTAGAGATGGCGAAGGAACTTTCCCACAAAACAGCAGAAGCTGAATCGTAAAAAAAAAAAAAAAAAAAGGAAAGAAAGAGAAAGAAAACACTAAACATAGGACACTTGAAGGTTGCAGACAAAATAAGGGAATGAAGGAAGCCTGGCTGTGGAAAATGAGTGTTTAAAATTGAATTACGCTGATCGAATCAGTTTCGACAGCTGCACGGTGACAATCAGCGCCCTGACCTTGATGAATCTTGGACTGACTGCAGTGTTTATAACCATTAAACAAAAAAAAATATTCCCACTGGCTGGGATTCCTGATCCCAATGTTCCCACACACAGATTGAGATCAGGAGGTCATCCCCCTTTTTCCTCCACTCACCCGCATCTTGTAGGCATTGGCCGGTTACCAGTACCAAGGAGGCCATATTGGTTTTGGTAATTTCATGATAAACAAGAAATAAAAAATAAAAAATTTTTTAGATTTTCGTGTTAAAATACAAAACATTACGTTTAATGTTTGGGGGGTTTTGCAACAAATATTTAGATTTAAATGTGATTTCATTTCAGTTCATTAAGCATTTTGAATAATTTGCAAAGAGAAATAAAATGAGCGTATTTTCTGAGATTCAGGTACATCATTCGATAAATTAGAATAAACGTTCAGATGAGGCTCGTTTTTCAGGTTAAAACTACATTTTGAAAATAACCTTCAAGCGGGTATAAAAAATACTTTTCATTACTCACATTTCTGTATTAAAATGCTTTTTATTGGTTTGATTTAATATTCTAATCTTAGAGTTTTAATCGGCTGCAGGTAGAAAATGATCTTAGAAATAAATAGTTGAAAACATAAGTCTAATTTATCTATAAAATGTGTCATGTAATGATGGCGTTATAAACTTTATTGAATATGACTACATTTCTCTCTTTTGTGGTGAAAAATATTAGAAATTAAAAACTTTCAAGGGCTGAGAAGGAACTTACAGAAAGTTTGTAAGTCATGCTACATTTGGCAAGCTGCCGCTGTAAAGCAGCAGATTGCAGGCTAGCAACCCAAACAGTCCAACTTATTAAACAGCTAATATCAGCTTCTTAAACTTGTGCTACTCTAAAATTACTAAATGGCATGCAATAATATTTAAAAAGCAACATTTCAGACATTGCTCTTTCTATATTTTGGGTTAGTATTAAAATCAAAGTAATAAATGTTACAGAAAATTATAAGTTCATATATTATACTATATATTATACTATTGACACCTATTTTGTCTGATTTGAAGTAGGTGGGGGAACCGACTTCCCTCAGGTTATACTATTTTAGAAACAGCAGGAATAAATGCTTTTTTCTGCTTCAAATAAAATCGGTTATATTGTGTTTTACAATTGTTTGCTAAATAAAGTGAAACCTTGTTGTTGTTTTTTTTATCTACTCAAGGTTAAACAAGGAGAATCTGATACCAACCCATGCCTACTAGTTTACAGCAGTGCAGAAACGCGACGCTGAATGTGGGTGTAAAATGGACAAATGTGACAGAAGATCCTCAGACTGTAGCTGGTTTCCTTTCATAGTGTGTTTCAGTGTGGATTTGCACTGAAACCCCCCAAAAAAAGAAAAAAGAAAAAAAGATTAGTGCTTTCAAAGATGCATCTCTTCCTCTCCTTAGCCTGAGTTAACGAGGGAGTCAAATTTCAACAGCGCAGGGACGCTTCGCCCTGAGTTCCGATTGTCAGGAGGACGGCGGGGGATTCGCGGGGGGATAAATATCAGGAAACGAGACTTTTAAGTGTTTCTAAGTGCTTTCTGTTGGATCGCGATGGTAGGAGCCTACCTCTCATCTCTCTGTGCATTTCTTTCTTTGCGTCTGTTGCTTCCTGCTGTTCTGTACACACATTTATATGACTGTAACAGGACTGTAACGTCACCACGGGAACACCATAATCACAACATCACACCAGCTTTACCCCACCACCCAGACAGGGCGAACAGGCATGTGCCCCCCTCCTGTTTCATCATTCACAGTTCGTTAAAGCTTCTTTACTGTTTACCTCTTCAGAAAAAAATTACTCTGACATAAATCTATCACGAAAATAAAACACCTAGATTTTCCTCTAGATACCTGCATCTCTTACATAAGGGGAAGTATTTACATTGTGTTTGTACACGTGTGAGCATACGTACAGTATGTGTCTGTTTCTGCAGGGGAGATATTTACACGCAATAGGAAGTATTCATGCCTTTGTCTCCCATGAACAGAGTGGGATAACGACGTCTGTGTGTGCAAATGCTTCAGGAGACCGGTCCTTTTTTTTTTTTTTTTTTTTTTTTTAAATACTGTCTGTAGTGTTTCCCATCTCCATAGTCAGAGCTGTCCTCGACAATCTCTTTTTGCTGAAGTGTATCGTGGTTTGGGAGCCGTTCAGTTCATGGAGTCACGGTTCCGATTCAGAAAAAAACAAAACAAAACAACAAAAAAAAACATTAACATCAGTGATCAGACCGCAGATTGGGCCGAACTCCCCATGAGGTCGCGTCGTGATTTGGTTTTCAGTAGCTCGTCTAGCAGATGACCGGAACGCCGTCCGTGTTGAAGATCATTCCGGTCGTGGGTTCGTAGGTGCCGGCCAGGTAGTAGAGGTCCTCGCTGTCGGCGTAGCGGCGAGTGTGGATCATCTGCTCGTACTCCTCCACGCTCACCACCAAACACTTGTGGCTGATGGTCTGCACGTCGTTCTCGTCGCTGTGAGACGACTGGTACAGGGCGCGCTGCGACACAGACACAGGTTTTAATGAGGAGCGATTTCCATGTTACTGTAAAATATTTGGCATTTCGGCATTAGTCTCATGCAGAGGAGTGCAGACAATAGGAAAGATTTTCCAAAAGGCTTTAAAGTACAGTTAGCTGTTATGGCAGCACTATAATCACCGACCTAAAAAAAATCATCCTTTAGCTTAATTAATTTTTAAACAGAGTAACTTTTCTGTATAGATTTTTTTCCATTTGATCATTATCAGTTTACTTTTAGAGTGCACCAGATTTTTAATAAAAATGTCTTTAAAAGTAACAAGTTTACAATTTGGAAGTGAGACAAGCCCAAACTTTAAATAATTAAACTTTCTGTATTGCTTAATAACTGGGATCTAGGGGCGGGACGCTTCGGCTGAAAAACGTATAACGATGTGGGTTACATCAGTCAATATCAATAATTATTGATTAGTATTTTTTTGTAATATCTGAAATTCAAAGAACCCGGTGGAGTAGCCTGTCCAGTTTTCATCGTTGTTTATTTTTAAGCAGTTATGAGGCACAGTGGCAAAACCTTTAACTGCTGCTGAGCAAGTTACTGAGAAAGTTGTTGCTAGGTAACCATGAGTTAATCAAGAAGGACGTTGCTAGGTAACCAAAGAGTTAACTAGCAGTGACTTAGTTGATGCCACCAACCTAAGCAACCTACAGAGGTTTGACGGCTAAAGCCTTTTCCTCTGCCTACATCTCCCAGAATGCTGTGCGGTTTTGTATTGGAGTTCAGAGAAATTATTGAACATTCTATCAGATGTTACATTTATTGACATTAATCATGTGTCTATTGCAATACTATTGATTGACTGTTCAGCCCTTTCAGATGGTGACATCAAAAAGAACATGCAGGTCTTGCTGCTGCTGCTGTTGTTGTCTGATAGACGGGAAACAGTCTGGACAAGAAAGCTGTCAACTCAAACAATGAAAAAGATTAGAAAGCTGCTTGAAGGCAGAGGCAGAACACAGTCTAGCCTTCAGGACAACTACAAACAAAATGTAGAGGTTGGCGAAGGAAAACACGTAGGTCGATAAAGAAAAATGTCAAAGTATCAGAATTGAAGAGTAAAGGAAAAAATGCCTGGCAGTGCAGTAACAAATGGAAAACATAAATAGTCAAACATGAACCAATCTCTAAAGAGAAGCAGTCATGGGTGGTGACTGATCGGATGAAATAGATATTCAGTCGATCAAAAGCAAGTTTGCCGAGAACAGATGCATTTTGCCGACGGACACAGAGCAATACAAACTTTTATAGAATATTTAAATTTACAACCAGTTGATTATTTGTCTTGATCTGAACCTAACTGTGAGTTCAAGCCGTAACCACGGCATTTAAATACCTTTTTATTTAACTCTTCTTTCGTTAACAGTTTCTTGGTTCACTCTCTAATTTTAAATCATCTTCATGTCGTTGGAGCAAGCAACGATCAACGATCATGGACTATTTCAAAACATATGTCTTGCAACTGATCTGTGTTTTTTCCTGAACATTTAACCGTTTTTCACACTTCACAATAATGGTTACAATAAAAGAAAGACTATACTGGCTGCTGCTGCTTCCTGTTTGCCTCTGTGTTGTCAGTGTGCTCACATATCCACATCTGAAACACTGGTCATTAACGTTTATGATGTTCAATGTTTAAAAAAAACACTAGAAATGACATTTTCCATACATTTTGAATGCTGCAGCCTTACACTTTCTACCTCGGTTGTGTTGAGTATCTGTCACATGTTTAGTTCCTCCTTTGCCTTCTTCAACACAATAATTGTATGTGGGGATCAACAGCAAGAGATAGTTGGACTTGTTTTCCTCTCACCTCCATGAAGTCTTTCCTCTGGATAGAAGAGTGCAGAGCCGCTGGTAAAGACTGACCGCACATCTGATCCCAGTTCTACGATGAAAACAAAGTCATATGCTTTAAAAAAACGAAGCCCTTCTCAATAACTCTGACCAATAACACCACTGGTTTGAATGGTGCTATGGAACAAAATATAGTGTAACTTCTTCTCATAAGGTCTGACCTTCTTATCGGTGAGTTTCTTGCCAGGGTTCGTCTCCTCTGGATGGTAGAACCAGTTGACCCGGACCACCATGTTGCTGCCCCAGGACTCCCACATGCTCTGGATGCGGCCGATGAAGGGCAAGTTGGGTCGCCCGGCGGACAGGAACACGGCGCAGTCCCCGATGCGGATCATCTCTCGGCCACGCATGATGGCCTTGTAGAAGAGCTTCTTGGCTTTCCCCTTCATGCCGCGTCTCTGGAGAGCGACAGCAGGAGGGAAAAAATGTGACTTTGGGTTCGGGTTTTTTTATTATTTCATTATTTTTCAAAGTTTTGTCCTTCTCACCCACCTGAGTGGGTTTCCCGAACCACTTCCAGAGCTGTCTGGCTGGGAGGAAAGCAGAGATCTTGGGTCTGTTCTCCACACTGGGCAGTCTCTGACGTTTAGCCAGCTCCTTCGTCGTGGGCAGGTGGACCCCCTCTCTCCTCTTGGGCCTCCCCGCCTTTCCCTCTCCCCCGCTTGGCTTCGGTTTCGGCGGGCGGCCCCTCTGTCCGGATCCCTTCCCAGTGGCGGGCTTTGTCGGTTTACTGGGAGCCGGATCGGCTGAAACAGGAGGACTCGATGGGGAGGGAGAGTCTGAATGAGGAGATAACTCTTCCTCCTCCATTTTGATTTCCACCTCTTCTTTCACCTCCTCTTCTTCCTCTTTGATGTTGTCTTTAGGTTTGTCCTGTGGAGGAGTTTTCTGGAGGGGTCCAGGCGGCGGCGTAGGGGTCCTCTCCTCATCTGAGCTGCAGGACGAGTCATCAGTCGACGACGAGGACGACGAGGATGACGAAGAAGAAGAAGAGGAGGAGGAGCCAGAGCAGGACGAAGAAGAGGAAGAGCAGCTAGAGGTGCATTTCTTCTTCTTCTTCACCTTCCCATTTGCCCCTTCTTCCTCTGACTCGGAGCTGCTGCTACTCTGAGACTCCTCCTTCATCTTCCTCTCCTCCCTTTTCATCTCCTTTCGATCCTCTTTTTTAGCCTTCTCTTCTCTAGCGTCCACTTCCTGTCCTCTACCTCCACTCCCCCGACTCTCCAGCTGGTCCTTAGCCAGGATTGAGGTCTTGTAGGCAGACTCCCTCTCAGGCAGACTGGTCGCCCTCTCCGGGCCTCTCAGCTTTGCCTTCAGTAGCTTCTGGTTGGCCGAGGAGGTGGCGATAGGGGCGTGGTCACGCCTGATGTCGCGTCCCTCTAGCAACATCAAAGCCTTGGTCTTTTTGGTTTTCGGGGAAGTGACGCCTTCGTGGTCCAGCTTGACGAGGGGCTCTGCGGACAAGGACTTCCTCTGTCCAGAGATGGGCTTGGGCCTGGACATGGTTCTGGAGGACATCTGGTCTGAAGATGATGGGATCTTCAGTTTGGGTTTGGGCGTGCCAGCTGGTGTCAGTGACGCCGACGATGGTCTGGTGGTCAGTGACGAACTGGGTTTGCCGGTCGGCAGCCTGGAGACGGGGCTGGGGATCAGTCCAGAGCCGAGGCCAGATCTGCTCTGATGATCCGATTTCATTTTGGACAAGGAGACGGAGGCGGGTCTGGGTGTGGACGTAGCGGCGGGTTTGGGTGCAGAGGAGGAAACGGTGATCGAATGCCTCGGCACAGGCCTGCTGGCGGTGGGGCTGATGGAGCTGCTGCTCTCTCTGTCTCGCCGCTGGTTGGTGTAAGAGGTCAAATTGGGCTCACTGTACAGATCCACCGTCAGAACCTTCCCATACGTGGAGGGATAGAGAGAAGAGGGGAGGACCCTGGCCGGCTTGGAAACGGGCGACTGGACCGAGCCACTCTTCCGGGGCACCGGACTGGGGAGAGTGGGGCTGCTGGTGGAGGAAGCACCGGAGTTCTTTCGGTCGGGTTTGGCTGGCGTGGCCATGGTCGGTCGGGACGCAGGGCGGGGCTTTTCCTGAGCAGTTTTCTGGACAGAGGAGGTTCTGTCCTGGGCCGGTTTTGCTGGAGCTGGAGGTCTCTCGGCGGACTGGGTGGAGGGGGGAACAGGATCAGCTTTCTCCCGACCTTCTTGATTTATGGAGGTGTCTGAGAAGCGGAAAGGAAACGGGGATTTTTGATCTTCTTTTTCTTACAGCAAAGCACTGATTTTTATGACAGACTATTAGCGCCAGATTATGAGATCCTTTTCTTTTTTTTGAAGTTTCGAGAATTAAAGTTGTAATATTATCAGGATAAAGACACAAAAATACCAGTAGAAAGTACAATTACGGGAACTGATAATTTGATGTTCATATGTTAAAAGATAAAGTATGTCCCATTTGCAACTGATACAGTATAACTTCACAAGATGCTCAACGTTCCTCATTTTAGTCTTTTATTATTTTTTGTTTAGGAGTCGCCATAGAACTACTTCTTCATTCTACTATTATTATGACTTTATTCTCATTTTTTAATTGCATCGTCATACAACATTTTTCTCGTTTTATTATGATTTCAGCCTGGTAATATGACTTTATTCTCATATCATTTCAACTTTTTTCTCGTATTATTCTGACTTTTTGGGTTCTATGACTTTTTTTTCTCGTATTTTATGATTTAATGATTTAATTCTCATAATACAGTGACCTTCTTGTATAAATTTTTTATCAACTTCTCTCATAATATTAGGACTTAATTCTCGTATAAATTTTTCCTTGCAATATTATGACTTCTCATATTATTGCGACTTTTCCTTGTACCATTGTGATGACTTACTTTATTCTCATAATATGACTTGTACAACTTTTTTTCTTGCATTATGACTTTTTTCCTCCTAATACCTTTATTGATTTCATTTTTCTTTTCTTAGCCTGGCAGTAATACTACGTCATTTATTTTCTAGTGTTCTACAGATATATCTGCATGTTGTAATGCATGTTTGAGAAGTGGAAGGAAAACGCAGCAGGTTTTTAAAATTAATTCACAAGTACAAATCTGTAACATTGCCGCTTCACTATTACGAGCTAATTCTTGCTGCTCTAATCCATAAATACATAGACATAACATTGCAATTTGTGGTTGTGATGTGTTAAAATGTGAAAAAGCTGAACAGCCTGGATGTGCTGACATTTTCATTCTGTGGCATCATGAGGGTTTTTTTTTTTTTCCCCCCAACAGTTCAGGGAGGACAAATCAGCAAGAAACCATCTCTGAAATGAAAACATTACATTGCAGAAGTGCTTACCCGGCCAAATAACAGCCAGGGTCAGCAAATTTGTACAGGCAATGTGTCGCAGATTACAGCTCCTGGTTTAGACTTTGAGCCTCACACAACAACGTGAGAACAAAGTGAAATCAAAGGCGACAGACAGACGGGCTAAAATATGGGACACTCACAATTCATATTGGCTCCAGCTACCAACAAATGGCTTAAATTCACAGAGTTTTCTATTGTTTTGTTTTATATACACAAAATAACAGAGTTGTGAATGGGTAAATAAGGCACTCCAGTGGGTGGTCCACAATCCAAAATAACATTTCTGGTTCTTGTTTCTCTACTGACTTCAGTGTGTGAACAGACGGCTGGACATCGATTGTTAATTTTGGCCCAGTTTTACTCCTAGGATCAACACAGATGTGTTAAAAAGTGACAAACGTTCGCTGATGTTAATGTAGATATACAGCATCTCTTCTTCACTTTTTTGAATTGTTTCACTACACTAACATTTGATATGGAGTTTGGGGAGTATTCAAGAGCAGTATTCATACTTGAAGAGGCGATGTCACACTTTCAGTACGTAAAAGGATTTTGCCATTTTAAAAGAAAATTATTGAATTAACACTCAAAACATGCTTTAGCATCTTATAACCCCCAAAACAACCTTTCTTTCTGTGTTTCCTCCAACTTCATCTTTTTTAAATGTCTCACTAATTTTCTTTAATCAGTAACAACATCCACACTGAAGAGTGTTGTCAGTGTGACCTGATGAGAATGAGTTACGGTATGTCCACCAACCAAATTTCTGAGGAAACACCAGGAAAGGCCAATCAAGCTGAAAACAATCAAGTCAAACAACGTCTCCCTCCTATTAACATTCATAAGAAATACTAATGATAAACATTGTTTTATAGTGACCATTTACTCCCCTGGAGGCTTCGCTGTCTACGCTACATGTGACATCACAGAGCAGGTTTTACCTGGTTTGGGTTTTGGCTTGCGACCCGGTTTCCCTTTGATCCTGGGTGTGGTCTCCTCTGGCTTTGCTCCCGCCTCCTTGCTGCATTTGCGCACTCTCCTTTTGGACGGGCCGGCCACAAGCAGCGCAGGGGACGGCTCTGCGCCTGTGGAAGAACAAAATAAAACAAAAAAATATGTATTTTTCCTTCTGACTCCAAAAATACAAACTGTTCCCTCCTTATATTTAAACAGAAACTTTAACTGGTTTACAAGAAGAAACAAATTTTTGTATTTTTGGTCTGGTTTCTAGTGCAAATATGTAAGTACACCTAACTTTGAAATTACTTTTCAGCAAGAAATAGGAGATTGATTTAAGTAAATAGTTCCTTAATATTGATGAAAAAGTACTAGCTACCCTGACATTATTTCACTTACACATTGGGAAAAATGTCTTCGTAAGATTTTGTGTTTTTGCAGTGAACAGCTCGTGTTTCAATCTACAAACTGAAAACATGCTGGAAGCACGTTGCTTTGAAAATATGACAGTAATTCAGCCTCTGACGTGCAGAAACCAACAACAGAGATGTAGCCAAATGTATCAGTATTATCCTATGAACTCCATTTCCCTCATTTTATTCATTTAAAAATCTCAGGAAGGGTACGGCTTTGAGAAAAACATGCAGACACAAGCAGAAAGATCAGAGTTGCATTTGAATATCCGGGTATTAAGTGATATCTACTGGGAAATTAAAGTAAAATCAACATCTGACAGCAAAAATGCTGCGAGAGACAAGTTTGTTGGAGCTCAGCGAGCATATTTGTGATTCCTGCTGATGGTTTCCTTGATGAGGAAGAAGCTGTTTGTGTGTTTGCTCACAGTGGATCTTGTAGTCCGGCGGCAGCAGCCTGATGTGGGAGAGCGGGATGCGTCCTGTGTCGCCGTCGTCAAACTCAACTGTGATCAGATCGTCGTTCTCGTCGATGTCTGAGCTTCCTGTTTGGGAGGAACGATAATAAAAAGTAAAAAATGTTAAAGCATCTCCTGAACAGCAATCACTGCCGCCATGTTTAACAAAGGAGCATCAACTATTGTGTGTAGAGGAAATGCTGGATGTGCCGCAGTCACACCGTTGACGACGGTTCCCGGGTAAAGGCAGCGGTACTGCTGGCTCCAGTAGGCGGCGATCCGGGTGCCCTCTGGGAGGTAACGCACGGACGGAGGCTTTACGTCGATTATCTGGAAATGCGTGAGATTTCAACACTGATTTTTCCCATTTGTTGAACACTTTTCATGTCTCCACCTCCTCGAAGCGGCGTTGAGGAGGTGGAGGAGCAGACGGACTGAGCTGCGGTTTACTCACAGCTTCCTGCAGCAGTTGTTCCAAGCAGTAGATGTGCGGTCGGTTGCCTCGCTCCCCCTCCACCACCACGCTGTATCTGCAGACAGGAGAAGAGGAATAAAGAAGGAAAGGGATCAGAGGTGTTGGGGTAACTGTGCAGTGGCTGTGGATTTTAATTAGATTTTGAATCTTTATCTCGGTTCTGACTGCCCTGATGGGTAGCAGGTAGGGAAGGGTGTCGTCGTTTTTTTATGTTTTTTTTTTACTTTCCGCCTTGTTACTTCAACTTGGACTGGAAAGCGGTGAAAGGCAGAAGCCTCCACCGTAAGAAGTGAATCTAAAGTTACCTAAAAGAAAATTAAATAGAAGAAAGATCCTGATACAAGTTAAATTAAAAAGGGTATATGGTGCTTGGCAAAAATATTTACTCGCCTTGCAGATGTTTTTATGTCACAACCAAAAAAAATCTGAATTTTACTGTCATTTTATGTGCCAACATAAAGTTGTGCATAATTTTAAAGTGAATGGTTTTGAGATTTTTACAAACATAAATCTGAAAAGTGAGGTGTGATTTTTTTTTTTTTTACAGCTCCCATTTACTCTTGCACCTTTAAATAAATGCCAGTTGTGTATTGGAGCAGTCACATAATTAATGGAGTCCATCAAATTAAACTCATCAACCTCGTGGTGAAACATGGTAGTGGCAGCATTATGCTGTGGGGATATAATAATTTAGAACGGTCTAGTCAAATTCAAGACCTAATGAGAATGTGTTGGGAAAGTTGAAATTATTGACTTGCAGGTGAAACTGCAAATATACACAACACTGGCGAGATTTTTATATGTACTTTTAGTGCTGACTACCCAAAATCTTTCACAAAATATCCACAAAAATACTGCAACCAGCGACTTTAATGGGATAAAGAGCAGAAAGGTTCAACAGGTACGCCAGGTGTATATATATATATATATATATACACACACATACACACACACATATATAGGTCCAACAGGACCTGATCCACAATATATGCATACATATAAAATGTTTACATATAGGTGTATGTGTGTGCGTATGGTTATTGTATCCTGAATTTTTAGCACAAGCAAGAGTATCCCCCAAAACTCACCTTTACTTTTGCCCTCTCGTGCACTCCAGTGGTTTCAATTAATTTGGCCCTCCCCGGGTCTCAGTGCTGGCAGATCCACCCAAGAGACAAGACATCCATTACTGCCAGGTCTCAGGCTCCATTTCAAGTAGGTGGCTGAGGGAAAGAATGGCCACTGTGAGGGTAATGAAATATTTTCCACACCAGAAATAGATGTTGTATGCTCAGACAGCCGTGCTCATTATTGAATATTGCCAATGATGTGTCAATTGGTTTAAAATTGGAGTTAGTGCTAACAGGTGTCAGAGTTTTTGCTGATCTTGAGTCGAGTTTGCTGAAGGTTGCATGAATGTGCCCTTGCACTTATGGGTGACTAGTCTAAATTCAAGCCACTTGACTCCATTGAAGGAGTTGTCATTAAAATATAGGAAATTTATTCTTGTGTGTGCCAAAACTAAAACAACTGTGAGGACAGAACATTCACAGATAGTTTTTTTTTTTTTTTTTCAGTGGAAAATAATTAGAGGCATCCACAGGGATATATTTATTTTGGAAACCTCTGCATGTTTTGCTTATTCAAGCACATGTTGACACATTCGACTCTACCACATCAAGTGTTTGCACGCTTCCTTCTTGTTTCAGCAGGTTGAGAATACACATTTAAAAGGTGTACATAACAAGATGAAGTGAGAACTGAAGTAGCACACAAAAACACACAAAATCAGTATGACAACAGACAACTTAATTATGATAATTCTTCATTAAACTCCTGAGCTTTAGTTCTACCAACAAGAAAATGGCAGTTATTAATAACTTTTAAAACAGAAACAAACTTTAAAGCTTCCTAAGGCTACACTCTTCTTCAGTTGTTAACTCTCAGTAAGAAAGTCCAAGATTTCAAGGCTCTCTGGCTTCTGTCACCATATAAAAATGTGAATGCTGTATTCACCTCATCAATCTCCTGAGTATCTATCTGCCCTACGTTTGAATTACATGGAAAACACAATGCTATACACAATTAATGGCTTTGCATTCCATTTCTGCATATTTGACATTGTAGCAAACAATTTGGATAACAGGTAAGCCAGGTTGCCACAATTTGTTTGGGATGTTGAAAAATTTCCCCACGAGTCGAGTATTGCTGGTCACACAAACCCTGTATACTGCAGGCTGACACCATATATTCATCATGCATTAATATGTAAATGCTTTGTTTAGATGTTGATGAAGAGCCATTTGCCTCAGGATACTAATACTTATACCGATATCTGAGGTGTAGTATCGGGCAAATATTGATCAAAAATAGAAACAGAAACTGGTCCATGTTTGACTGCAAGGCCTGGTCAGCACAGATTAGCATCCTGTTAGTTACTGAAACTGGTTTGGAACTGGCTTGTTGAAAAAGTCAAAAAGTTGAATTGGTTTTAAAATGGTTAAAGTTCTCAAAATCAAAATCTAGTGCAACTCTAAAGGAATCTTCTAGATCCAATACTTTGTTTAAACTTGACTTCTAGAAGTCTGTTGTCTTCATTTTTTTGCATACTTATTAGAGGTTGTACTTTGTAAAAGTATTTAAACTGAAACATTGTTAGATTTCATCTGCTTTGTGAGACGTTTTCATTAAAATGTCAAACCTTTCCCTGGAACTTGACCAACTGCTCAGGGGATCACCAATTATTAACACACACTTTGCCAAAAACTTCATGGAAATGCGTCCAACAGTTTCTGAGCCCTGCAGCTAAACAGCAGAGCTGTCACCTTCATGAAGCCGGAGACGTAATCGGTTGACTTCATTAGCTGGGGAACATGACTGCATGTGGGCCACATAATTCTGTGCCAAAGAAATGGATGAACTGGCGGCTTGACAGACAGCTTTCTGGTGCCATGCCGACTAACAATGATGTCCCAGAAAGTCAAGTAAAGTGAAATGTTTTTCTGCACTGCTTGATACAGACTTTGCGGATTTACACAATATTAGCCGACACTTTCCAACGCATTTCAACAGCTAGCCATTACCGAGATATTGTTGTTACTTTATTAGGGATCACTGCAGCTATAGGGTCACTTTGGGGGATAGAGGAGGGAGGGATATAACTAGTTACATTCATTTGCATAACTTTTTGGAAAGTAAATGTACTTTAAGGAGTGTTTTTGCTACATGTCATGTTGTAGGTTCAATTCCCGCTTCCTACTGCCACATGTCTACATCCCTCTGGGCAAGGCACTTAATCCTAAATTACCTACCGATTGTATATAAATTTGTGAGTGTGACTGGGTGAATGTGACTCTAGTGTAAAGTGATTTGAGTGGTCAAAATGACTGGAAAAGAGCTATATAAGTTCAGTCCATTACCATTATATTTAGAGTTCATGATTGCAGTTTCTGAACCATCTCAAAGGTTTGTTGCAGTTCATTTTATTGGTTTCAGTTTCTTTATTATCTGTTTTACATCTTCTGTTCTCCTAATTGCACTCACTGAACAAGTCCAAGTTGTTTTTCCATGTTTGACCAAGCTTGTGAAGGTGTTGGTGTATTTAAATGTGCTGTACTGGTGCAAATGCATATCAAATACATTTGTAATTCAGTACATTTTTTACTACATTTATGTCCATTTTAAAAAATAAACACTTAATGTCAACTCAGCGTGTTTTTTTTGTTTTGGATCGCTATCAGCTGATACTAAACCTCAGATATGTGTATTGTATGTGAAAAAAGTGGATCAGTGCATCTAATACATTTTACATTGAAAGAAATTGATTTGGAAACATGTTTATTTTGCCTGATTTATTTTGCAGTTATGCTATTCATGTGAATTATTTTCATTTTGGTCTTTAAAATACCATAATTTTCACATAGATTTAGATGATGTAACTTTTGAATATTAAATGATTAATGTTTTGATCAGTTACTCAGTACTTTACTTGATAATTTTTTACTTTTACTTGAGTAGAGATGTTGAAGTAGTGTTACTCTTACTCAAGTATAATTTTTGGGAACTTTCCCCACCTCTGTTCATAACCAATCACACAAACTAAAACTTAAAGAGCAGTAACACGTAAAATATACTTTTTTGAGCTTTACATAATTCTATAATGGTATTCTCTCATCAAAAACATTCCTAGAGTGTTGCTTTGTGTCTTTCAGGCATGTTTGAGAAATCCTTTTTAAGGGTTAATAGAGGAGCCATGTTGTGATGACTTCCTGAAGGCGGAGTTTCAGAAAGAGCAGGAGGTTTTAAAGAAACAGCGGCACAATTTCAAGGAATTAAACTATGAAGTCAGATTTCATTGAAATCATATTTTATACATCGCATTTTTAAGCCACTAAATGTAACATAGTTACTTAATTGTACAATAAAACGGCACTATGTGCCGGGAAAACCCATGATACTGCCCCTTTAAGCAACAAAAAAAACCCCTCTCCCCAGTCCACTGAGGGCCACACCAGAGAAAAGCAGGAAAAATTCAACTGGCCTCACACAGCAGCAGACATCTGTGTTACAAACACCAGGATTGCCAGGCAGCGGAACAAGAGCGCAAAGGTTGCTGAAGCGATGCAACACATTTCATCATCCATTATACATGAGGCTACCGCTAAGTAACAGTAGCCCTGGTGGGCCTCTGCTGCCATTATTCATGGACATCAGAAGACACTCTGAAAATGGATGTTTCTGAGTCTAAGAGCCATATTTTCCTGAAAGCCTTGCACAACTTGGTTGAACTTTGCTGGATAGTCATGTAGTGCATCCCTCTGTGTTGTAGCGGGGAAATGAGGGCTATGCTAATCCTCTCCTAGGGCAGGCACTTAGACCGCTGTGTACAAAGCCCATTAATGTAAACACCCTTACACTACATAAGAAGCAGTGTTTTTTTAAAAGGGGGGCTATTCAGTATCAATTAGGTCAACTGTGGTTACACATAATGGATCAAACGCATTCTAAAAAGACTCTGGCCTTCAGGCTGAACACTGAGAATATTCTATTTTAAAAGATGTTAAAAACAACATCTACAAGCTGAAGTGCCAACTTTGAGATGTAAACAATTGAGATTTTTTTTAAATATTTGCTTTAAAAATAAAGCAAAAGTGAATTACTGGTCAGAATAATTACCAGTTAAAATGTAAAAAAAATGTACTTTAATGTAGGGGCGGAGATTTATAGCATTGTTTATCATTTATTGTAGCAAACCTCCCTTCATGATAATAATTCTGATTAGTCATCTCAATATATTTCAGTTAATGATATCAAATAAATAACTAAACTGGCAGTATTATTAGAAGAGGTACTTTTACCATTTTCTCCATTGTATGTTTTACGAGACCCAATAAATATCAGTAAATTCAAAAATCTGATTGACTGCAGTTATTGTGTGCAATTTAGTGTTACCTTTATGTGAGTGGAGTTCTAAAGAAGATTATTTTAAATGTGGATATTTTTCAAGAGCAGTATTTTTTATTGTGACCACATTAGTACCACAAAATACTGCAGTAAAAAGAGTTATCTGCTCCCATCTGTAACAGCACAGACTTACAGCAGGACTGTAATGCAAATTATTTTTAGTTCCTTATTGAGGTTTAAGATTTTGCTTTTTAATTTAAGCTTTTTTGTATCACAAAGCCGGGTCCCTTCATCTTACCTAGGTCCATCACCATGGTAACTTATGTGGGAAGTCTGACCCAGTCGCATTAGAATTCAACACGTGTGAAAGCAACACTACTATAGCAATTATTGAAATGAGACAATTTATTAAATAAAACTGTGGTGCATGAACCCATGAAGAGCCTTTTCCTCATTTTCTCATCATGACTGAAGAAAAGCTTTGAGACATGCATCTCAGAAACAAACTAAAGTGAAGTGATTTCACAACTTCCACATGTGTACATATATAAATCAAGTGTTTTGTATTTACTCAGTAACACTTACATTCCTTGTTTCAGTCCCTTCCCAACTAAAAACCCAGCATTGTTGTTGTAAACCAAGTTACTACAGGAACACCTTCATGCTCCTTTCTTTAAGTTTCATGAAAATGAAAAAGACTTGCATCGTATTATTCTTATTATCAATTGTTTTCATTGCTACTGTTGCATTCTGACAAGTGTGAGATCCACAGGCTGGTTAGGATTTTGAAAAGCGCTTCTTCATAACCAACTCACAAAAGAAAGTATTCTAAGTTCTGATAACCTGAGGGGAGTCAACAGAAAGGGCATTTGGTTCTCCTGCCATTATTATCAATTGAATGTGCACCATTAGTCTAATTACACCAGCTTGTTACAAACATGTCGGCCATTTGCCTACTTTCTAGCAGATTTGTGAACTTTTCAGAATTTGTGAAAATTCTTTTTGTCTTCAAAAACGTAACTTTTTTGAGCTTTACGTGATGTTAAAATATTATCCCCTCATCAAAAACACACAGTCAGTGTTGCATTGATTCTTTAATGCATGCTTAGAAAATCCTTTAATCTCCATGGCAACCATTCAACTGTGCAAAATTCCTGGATGGGCTTAGCTCGGCCTCAAAGGCAAAGCTCCTCCTTTGAGCTGCAGTTTCAACGTTTCTGAGCTTCCTCCTCAGAGTAGCCCTCCCCCACTCAGCTCCTTCAGACTAGCCAGCAGCAATTAGTAAACACCTGATAGATCTGCTGAGCTCATTATAGGAGCTACTGCTCAGAGCAACGCTGGTGAAATCGTTAAAGGGTTAATAGAGGAGCCATGTTGTGATGACTTTCTGAAGGCGGAGTTTCAGGAAGAGCAGGAGTTTCTTAAGGAGGCAGAGGCTCAATTTCAAGGTGTTAATCTACCTAGCCATATTTGATAAAAAAAAATTTCTCAACAGAAGGAAACAATCACTTGATTGTGATATAAAAGTATACTTTCTGCCTAGAAAACACATAAAACTGCCTCTTTAATCTGACTTCATCTGTCAGTTTTGAAGTTTAAAGCTCAGAGCCGTCCCGACTCCCACTACCAGCCCTCTCCCTCTCCTGGCCTCCACACATTCCTCTTGTTGCTGTCTCACCGGACAAGCCCTGTGCTTAATTGCGGCAGCACTTTATCTGAAACACGCAGGAAAACCGTGTTGCTGCAGTCAGCAGTCTACACGGTTCATTTTCACAACCCTGTCACCGCTCGAGCGCAGAGAAGGAGAGACTTCCCGTGGAGATACCTTTAACATCCCCCTGTCACTTTAATTGATGGCAAAATTGCCGTTGGTGATCATTAACAACTAAGAGCACTTCTGACTGCAGGTGGCTCGGTGTTGAGAGGCTCCAACTCGTTTATCATCCTCCCAGCCTTCCTGTTGGGTTAATCGTCTTACCTCAATTAATGGTAATAAATTCAGGGTTTTCAGCCAAATGTGTCATTAATTCTGATCCCAGTTAATGGTGCAAAAATAATAATAGTCCTTCAAAAAACAGAAGAGAAAACACAATTATCATCTCCACTACATCAAAAAATGACCCTTTCAGCTTTTCAGAATATACTAATAAAATGGCAGTGCAGCTCAGACGAAATGCAAAAAGAGCACATGTTGTAAAAACAAAACTCAACTCAAAAGAACATTCATTGTCCAAGGCAAATGTGAGTTAATCTGGGCCTCCATACCACTAGGGGGCTCCCTAAAGCAAAAAGGTAACATGATGTATACACACATATATATATACACATACATACATATATATATACACATACATACATACACACATACACCCCTACATACATATACACACATACATATACACACATACATATACACACATACATATATATATACACATACATATATATATACACATACATATATAAACATATATTAAACATGGAAATACAATTTCTATTTGTTTTAATAGTTTTTATAGTACACATAATATGTTAATCTATTCCTGTTGGCTGCTGCCACTGTTGGGGAAATATAAAATATTGTTGTGACAAGATGCTGGTACACCTTAAGTCCCCCACTATGGGACAGGAACATTTTTTTTTTTCTATTCTATTCTATTTTATTCTTTTCTATTGTCTGAACATTGTCAAGATGAGATTGGGTTGTGTAGAAAAGCAGAACCCCAGCTGTGTGAGAATGAAGAACTTCAGACACCGCTGATACTAACAGTAGAACATTGTGTGAATGAGTTATTTGCATTTTTTCAAAGTGCAAAAAAAGAGGAAAGAAAAGACTTCCTTAAATAGTTTGAGTCATAACTCAAACTATTTGAGATGAATAGATGCGTTTTAAACAGCTTTTACAAATGACATCTTACTGCATTTCAGTCTTCTATTAAAAGAGTTAAAAATATTCAAACAACAAAAAACAAGAAACCAAAAAAAAAACAAAGCATTTTATGGATACAGAAAAGTCCAAAGTGGAGGAAACTACACTACAGTATAGTTTCAGTTTCTTACAGACTGAAACACCAATTTGATCTGCAATCCGATATAAATATGTGTACAGTATCAGTCCTGATTTTGAGAAACATTCTAGAGTCATCAGTGGCAATGTGCCTGATCATTAGGGCAGATCTATTCAGTGTAATTCTATGTGTTGTGCTCTGAGTGACATCATGCTTTACTTATTTTACTTTCTATTAATAATTCCTAATTACACTTTTTGGACCTTTTGAAAGGTTTGTTGCAGTTTATTTTTACATGTTTGACCAAGATAGTCAACCTGTTGTCTTAGTTTCTGTTTGTTTATTATTTATGTTACGTTGGTTGTTATTCAACTAATTATACTGATTGAACAAATTTAAGTTGTTTTTCCATGTTTGACTAAGCTTATGAAACTATTGGTGTATTTAAGTGTGCTGTACTGGTTTAAAGTTAAACATAAATCTGTAATATAGTAAGTTTGTCTGTGTTTTTTTTTTTTTTTTTTTTTAAATGTCTTAAGTCAATTTAGCATGTTTTTTTCTGAAGCAAATCAGCCAATACTAAACCTCAGCAATCTGTATCAACATCAGAAGTGAAAAAAAGTGGATCAGTGCATCCTTAATATCTGCTATAATGACAGTTAAAAACTAATTTTTCCCTTTCAAGTCAAAAGTTGTAGGCACCTTGTGAAGTCTTATGAAACCAAAATACAAAAGTTATAATTTTACCATTATTGTGTTTTCCAAGAGGAGGTGGTAAACAGGTCACTAGTCTAAACAAGACACTTTATTTAAAGTATTTTACTCTCCAGTTAGAGCATCTTAAAACTGGATGGATTTGTGTTCTGCTAACCATAAGAAAACGAAATCCTGTGGTTATATTTGCATGTGTCAAACCGTGGGTTACTTCACATCTACAGTGCTTTGTAAACCTGGTAGAAAAAGATGCAAATGAGCGGAGGTGAGTAAGGGGCCGGGGCCGTGGACTGAGGCCATTTTTTTTTTTTCTTGGCACAGTGAAAGACGCTAGCTCCAGAACTTCTGTACTGCCGTCCGCTTTTACAACGGGGTCAACACAAAAGGGTGATGTCAGGTCACGCAGGCCACATGCTTCTCCAAGGCATCGAGTGGTTTCAAAGCACCGGAGCAGCGAATGAGCCAGCTGTGTCCTCCAGCCAAGTCTCTCTCTGTGTCAGAGTAAAGAGTAGGTGGAAGTGAATGAAATATGCACAGTGTCAAGGCAAGAGGAGAAACTCTGTCTTTATTGTTTATATATATATATATACAGGGTTTTTGTATCGACTAGCAGCTGTTTTGCTCTGAAATGTTTTACTCCAAACATCGTACTCATCTTAACTCTCTGACGTTTCTGGCTGAAATGCCTCAGTGAAACCCCATAAATTAAAGAAATTAAGTGGCTGTTTATTTTTCCCAGTAAACCGTGTCTGTAGGTGTAACGTGCTTGGTGTGACGCTCCAGTACGTGTCAGGTTTGACTTTTCCCAGCATTGCCGTCCGCCCCTCTAAATCACAACCAGATGGTCTCAGACAGAGAGGGGAGGGATGAAGACGGGGTGTTGACGTACGTCTCTGTCGGTCCCCGTGACCGTGTCAACCAGCTTCTCCAGCTCTGCATCCATGGAACTCTCCAGCTGCTGCCGCATCATTTCCTGAAACTGAGCCATGCCTTTGTGGGGCACTCTTTCACTCAGACCTGAACAAACAAGACAGAAGAGAAGGAAAGGTCAAAGTTCTCTTCTTTCCACTGATGCAGCAGGCTTTCATGGTGTCTCATTTCAGATTTTCAGACTCCCACCTCATTTTCTAAGCTCAGAATCATCCGTGAGACGAAATGTGGGGATTTTGCCTACTCATATTGCACCGTTGGTCTTCCTTGAAAAATAACTTTTGTTGTGAGATATCCAACCTCTACATGATAATGAGAACTTGTGGCTACCATTTCTCGCCAGAGAGATCTCTAATTGTGGTCAGAATGTCACATTGTCTGGTGAAGTTAGAGTAAGCCATTGTCATAAGCCCGAACAAAGTATGAAGGAGAGTGCCTCAAGCTTGTGATGTTTTTGAAGCTATGTTTAGGAGTCATTTTTTAAAGTAAGAAAGGGCGTATTTCTTGAGCTTGAGCTGTCCTGTGGACTAATAACCACTACTCAGTGTTTCCCAAAGTGTTGACGAAGTCTCCTTCAATCTCGAATAGCTTTTTGCTGAAGGAGGTTCGTTGCAAAACAGAGCAAAAGATACATAAAGCCCTCAACAAAATTAAGGCCACAAGCTGGTCTGCTAATAAATTTACTTCCTAGTATTTCAAGTCTGTGACTTTTCTCTAGAATAGAAAATATCAGAGCAAGTCCACCAATGACTACGAGCTTAGGATGCATGGCTCTGACTGGAAACAGAAATGTGATGCAATGCTTCACAAGATTGCTTCATACCACAACCATGCAAGCTGTCTGCCCATAGCTTCTCCGTTTTGTATTGTTCGTCCAAACACAGGGTGTACTCCTCCTTTTCAGAGTGGGCTTGTATCAAAACTGGTATTTTTTGTAATCTTATGGAAACAGCCAGAAAGATTTCTTGTCATCTGATAAGAAGTAGTAAAATAATTACCAGTTCAATTACCTTTCACAACCAATTTCATTACCATCCAAACCTCAAGGTAAACATCTGAGCGGCTTTCAAATACGAAGGGTAGTCGTGATTTAGATTTTTTTTTCCCCCTTTGGTATCAAGTGATTTGTCCATGTTTTTGTAAAACCTTTGTGAAAACAATCAAGCAAACTGATTGGATTATTGGTGAGTGTTAGTGAGTTTGGAACATGAAGTTCTGCGTTACTTCCCAGCAGGAAACCCGTCACCAGTGACCTCACAGAGAGTCTCAAAAGAGACATAAAAGCTTTATATTGCAACTATAAAAAAAACTGACTAATTATGGTTTGTTTGGAATGGTTGGAGAACCTCAGGGACAATCCCAGTTTGACAAACAGTTGGTCAAAATGCAAAACATCATGTTCATTTAAAACAAAACTCAGCGTATCAGTATAAAGACCTTGCACAATCATCAAGCACTCGACAAAATCTACAACGCAATGGCTGAAGAATAAAGATAAAAAGTCACAAGACAAAACAATAAGAGTGTATCTGATGTTAATGGTTGAGATCAAAGTTCAGACTCATAGTGCAAAGACTAATAACCCAAAGCAACGGTTAAGTGTTGACCAAAATATCACTGCGGTTATGACAGACTAATAAAGCTATAAAGGAAATTACTACTTGAAGTTGTTGCTGCTAGTAGGGGGTTCTATGAGCTATTTTAAGGTGTACCTTTGCAGTAATGCAGCATTACAGAAGGTTTGAACAGTGCGAAAAGGCAACATTACGACTAAGAAGGCAGCAACTAGGTCTTTACATAGATGTTTAGTTACATTTTATCCAGCATTTGTTTGTCTTGTTTTGTTTTCCTGTTTGTAACAACGCTGTCAAGTCCACTTTGACAATTTTTATGTTATATATCTGATTAATCGGAACATCTGCGTTTTTTGAAAGAATAGTTATTTTGCAAGGTGAGGAGTCAATCCACAACTTTTACAAGACACCATACAATGTAATAGTATGGTGTCACAATAGATCACTTTAACCGGGCCAAAATAGAAAACTTCTATTTCCAGAATAAAAGGTTATCTGGGGACCAAACAGGTAGCAATGTTGTCCATTTTTTATTTCTTTTACATTAAGCAAACAAGACTGAGCTAGAAATTGGCAGAGATCAGTTTTAGGGACAGAATGTTTGCCCCTAAAATTGTTGATGGATATAACAAATAAAATGAAAAAAATCTGAAAGATTTCTTCATGAAGAAACTAAAAAAAATTGCTCAAATACAATAATACAAAAGAAAAATTATGGTGTCATTACAAAGTATAAGTAGAAAAAAAATAAAAAAAGTAAATAAAATTGACAGATAAGTAAAGTAAATGTCCAAAAATGGAGGAGTGATTAAATTATGACTTATTTTTTAACCACTTGAAAGTCCAGAGGTTGAAGCGTACATATCCCTGTTTTGATTTCTTATTTAAACAGGGATATGTACCTGTTTAAATACTTGTCATTTCTGGGTATGTGTTTTTTGAATAACACATGGACGACTGTGTCCATGTGAACTCACACAGTCGTCCATGTGTTATTCAGAAAATCCAATATGCTGCATAAAAAAATCAATACAGAACAATGTGGAAAAAAGAGTAGAGGAAGAAGGAAAAGTGTCTGAAAAACAAGCAAAAAAAAAAAATTTTTAAATCCTAAATGTTTTCCCCAATCAATGTTCTTTTGTATCCATACTTGAAATTATAGCAGCCCATTTTCAGCTTTCCAAGACCGGACAAGAACCTGTGAGAGGCCGGTAATATTTGTCATTTCTGGGTATGCAACCAAACAAAATAAAAATGTTTGTCCCTACAAACTTTTATCAAGTCCTAAAACCATAAGTATTTTGAATTTTCTTTCAAAATTTGAGTGTATAGTTTTTGTTTGCTTGTTTACATTATTACTATTATTTTTCAAAGAGAAGAACATTAGATTTGGTATGAACAAGAGGATCTATAAAAAGACAGTTAATGATGTTAGCTTCTGTTACTTGAGTAATGAGCTAAGCAATCAGGCAACAGGACAAACTCAACCTGCATGACTAAACAGAGTAAGTTGTACTTTTGCACGTCGTTTTAGATCCTGTTTCCATTCACGACCAGCTGAAATGAGGAACAAACTTGTCCCAGCTGAAACGTTCAGGAAATACTGGTGAAAGAACAGCAGGGGAGACGGTTTAGAAACCCAAAATGTATCCTCTTGACCGCTTGGCTGCTGAAATGCAGCTTCACTCAGTTCTCTGCCAGTGGAGGAAGCACGGAGTATCAAGATAATTAACAGACTGTGGACGCAATGATTAACAAAACACTCCATCCCATTCGCCAGTATATAGTCTGGCAACTTATTTTAGTTAGTCATTAAAGAACATTAAAACATGCATCAAGCTCACAGCAGCTTTAGCAAATAAAACTCAAGAGGGGCACCTTCAGTGCTACCATTTCCATTAGGGCTAACACTAAAGATTATTTTAGACATAGATTAATTGATTACTCTGACAATTAATCAGATAAAAATACCGACACATTCTGCAGATTGTTCATTGAACCACTAAAGTCTCCTTTATAGAATACTATAAATATACTAAGAAATACAAATAAACATTTCAATTTATTTTTTAAATCAGAAAACTGAACTTTTTTTTTTTTAAATTAGCAGGCAATGAGACCAGAGAACCAAGGAAGCTTACTTTATAGGACAGGTAAAAGCTCGCAAAGTCACTGCATTAAAAATGCTATCAACTCACGTCACCTGGATGGGATTGGCTGGATATTGTCAGAGCTCCATTTCATAAAACGAAACATGGTGTAAACTCCAGTCAGCATCCCTACGTTATGTTGTAGGGATGCTGACTGGCAGGGTTTCATCTAGTGTATTTTAAGCCTGGCGGGCCACCAGCCTTTACTTTAGCCCCCACCAGGCTAAACATTGCTTATTTAATTAAGCCCTTTTAAAATGTTTGCATTTTTTAAGACCTTATAGTTGGTGTTCAGGTGTTAATCTTCAAATCCTTCAATAACACATAATTATCAAGTGATATTTTCAAATTTCCTGTCAACTTTAAAAAATTTTTTACTCAAAAACCCGACAGGCCGCTGGATGAACGACTGACCTAGCGCCAAACCACCGGGCTTAGCAAGTTTGGAAACCTTGAGGTGGATGGCAATCCTTGAGTAAAGACTTCAGAGAGGGACAAAGGCTCATTTTTTCACTCTAAAAATACACCCAGAGATGCCCTGCCCACTGGTCATTCTTATTTATTTTAAAGTTGAATGCAAATGCATGGCTTTCTCTTTGCAATCATGCATACATGCCTTTTGAAAAGCACTGCAAAAATAGACTAAATGAGAGACGTCTGAAGACCTTGTAGGTGGTTAGAGGTTAAGATTAGTTTAAAGCATATATGTATCATTTATTAGCAAAATGAGGAGCTTCATAGTGAAAACAGAACCTTCCATTTTTGCAGCAGTTATGAAAAAAAATATACATTTCTGGTCTTTAGTGAGGCTACAGTGAAGCATTGCCCCAAGCGTTGGAAAACCAAACAACAAAAGCCAATGAATTTACAAAGTTTTGCTCTTGAAAAGTTAGAAAATGAACGAGGAAATGTCAACTCTAACTTCACTTCATAAAAAGAAGTGACCGATAACAGACGGGGTGCAAAGGGCGAAGTCGGGACAATCCAAGCCCTCCATGCTTCAGCCTGCAGGAAGCTCCGACTGAAATCTAACAGGAGTAAAACAACCTAGCAGTCGTAAGCAGATATGACTAATGAAAACTTCAACACTTTGTGATTTAAATTGCTAGGTGGAATAAAACTGCATGTTTGGCGTAAGAATGAAACAGAAACAGAGGGAAGGCATTTAAAACACACTAGGGATAATAGAGTAGCATCATTAGGACATTATGTCAGATGATTTATGTTGCATTGTAACATTTAGTTACAATTTAGTTACATAGTTTTTTAAACAATGTAACATTTAGTTACATAGTTTTTTAAACAATGTAATATTTAGTTACATAGTTTCAAAATAGTTTCTTACCTTCTACATAAAGTGCCATGTTTAAGCTGCCAAAGTACTTATGAATCCAGTCGACAAGCTTCAATTAAAAACTGTGAAATTTTCAAGTTATTTTTTTTTCACTCCATGAGATTCACTGTGACAAGCGAAGGGTCATTGAACACAGCATCCCGTAAAATGAACCCGAAAGTTTCCATGCGGTAATCTTAACGCCGCCCGTCCTTCATTCATCCAGTAGTAGGAGTTTTTTTTTTTTTTTCTTTAACTCATCCCACTATTCCCAGGATCCTGGCATCCTGTCGTGAGTCACACCTATCTTATCTTATTGACAGTCAAAAGTCAATCCGGACACGGAAAAGTACGCTTGAACCAGAGCAAAGCAGGATCTGTTACTGGTAGCATTCCACAGTCACTACTGAAAGCACGTCACCAATACTGGCTGTAGATCCAAAACTCACTTCTGTCCACGCTTTATTCCCCACTGCCTCGCCCCCTGAGTGGTTTTGTATTGCTCCGTTCATCCCAGACACTGTCAATCATTAACCGACGGGACAGATAGAGTGTGTTGAAAGCATCCTCAATATAGAGGGAATAAGGAAACAGGGAAAGATGGATGGATGGACAGGATGTCATCCAGGAATGCGGTCCAGAGGGGCTAACTAATCACGCGGAAGAATACGTTCGCTTTTCCGCTAAATATTTTAGGCAAAACGTTTAGCTAACTGGATGCTAGCATGAAAAACGTCTCTCCAGTTGAACGACAGTCTTCAGCACAAACCTGAGGGATATTTAATGTGAAGCCATTTTCTTACTGTGTTACTGTGGGATGCTGGCGGAAGAAAGTCAATGGTGTCGGTCGGCCTGGACCACAGCAAAGAAGGCAGCGAAGACAGGCTCAGTTCTGTATAAACCCAGGTTGCCTCAAAACACCATGCCACTTTTTACTTTACAGTTCCTCTTCGTAGGGGGAAAAAAACTAAAGCGTAAATAATTAAAAACTTATAAAGGTAAACAGTTCTAGGATATTTTACAATTCACTGCCGTTCCAAGCAAGGGCAAATGGGAACCAATGAGAGGACGTCTTTCCTGTGATGAAATTTTGGGCACCAATCGTTTTTTGCAACGTATTTTCGATGGGGTTTTTTTCTTGCCAGTGATGGAACGTAGACGTACACGACTAGACGCACCATTGGTCTCGTCAAACAGAAACGATATGTCGGCTACTCCACCATACTGCGAGTGGCAAGTTTGTCTTGGAAAACGTGATTTCCTAAAAAAACCAAAAAAAACATTTAAGTTTACGTCGAACTATATTTGATAATATGTACAATAATGTAAGTTCATCTTGGTACTACCTGGTTATCGAGGTAAGAACTGGTAAAATCACATGACAAACTTAAACCTAAACTTACTATATTTCCCTTTTAAACTATTTGAAGCCACCTAATCTAATTAAACTTTTATGCCGTTTTGTGGAGGGAGCTAATAGCCACCAAAGAGAAATTTCTACCATGTTTTTTTTTTTTTTTTTTTTACAAGGGTTTGACTTCTGTAATGCTAATAAAGGTTTTTCCACTGACTATTGAGAAGTTTCTCTCCATTTCTTCCTTGAAGTTTGTTTCTGACAGGATTTCTCTAAAGTTAAGAAATATGTACAAGAATCGATTTTGAAATGAATTGTTTGTTTTTGTTTGTTTGTTTTGTGTGTATTCATATTATATTACAAAATAACAATTTATACCCTACAAGAAATATACCTCATGGTAGCATGCAGTGCTGATTGACAGATTTCCCCCCATCAATTCAGAAAACAAAGTTTCACCTAAAACATTTAAGGTCAAATTAAATGTTTCACCTTAAATGTGAAACATTAAAACATTTCACATTTAACCACATTTACAATATTTTGCATGTTTCAACAAAAATGCCCTCTATTATATGGCGGAAGTTTCGATCCAGCATCTACTACTGGATGTCTACGATGGGAATTATGTTTCTTTTTCTGGATCCGAACCACTTGACTCAGCAAGAAGAGCCGGATTGTTCGACTACCAAATGGCTCTTCGCTTTATGAATAATTAAGCTAGTCAAGATAGAGCTTTTTACTGGTGCTACATATTGTACCAACGGCTCAATATCCTGACTCGTTAACGATCATATTTGTATTTACTGTGTTGTGTTAAAGCTTGTAGAAACTTTATACACAGAGTTATAAGCATACACGAAGCCAAAAGAAAGCTTCTTTCACCGATCTTTGTGTATGTGTGTTATTACACTTGTGCCGAATTGTAACCATCTGTAAATATTTATACCGTGAAACATTAAGCATCAATCGCGGAGTGGCACATTTTCATGGTGGATTTTGTACCTTTAGAGCTTGTCTTTATCAGCAATGACGTTTTCCAGTCTAGTTAATCGTACTAATAATGATACATTAATGAGTTCTGATGCAGGTGGGATGAGGAAATACTGCCCCCGTCTGGTAAAGCTGTGTCATTTCACTTCTCACAGGCCTCTGGAAAAAGACCAGGAAAACGCCATAAAACCCCTGTTGAAATATTAAGAGCTCACATAGTTAATTCAATGTGAATTGATCTGACGTCATGAAACATTGCGAGGCTGGTGCGTTGAGTCACTCAGAACAAAATACCAAAAAGGTATTAAAAAGAAAAGGAGCCATATTATTTTATACACATTTTTAATTTTTAACATTAAGTCAGAGACAGTGTTTCATGACTTAAGTGAATCACTGACAATATGTAAGAGTCATCCATCCATTCACTCACCTCCAGAGAACAAAGTCTGATAAGAAGCTTTTTTTAAAAGATCAAGTTGAACCGATCTGATAAGCAGCCAATCTGCTGCTTTTGTGATCAAAGTAAACTCATACTCATTATTTTACTAGATAAAAAAAAAAAAAAAGTCTGGCAGTGGACAAATATAAATCCATCTAAACCCTGACATTGTTTTTCATGTGAACATGTATATCTGCAGAGAGCAGCGAAGGGGCTTAAGGAGTTCTGCATCACAGGCGTGCCTCTGGAGTTTTGAGTCTACATGCTGGGGGGTTGTCCCGACCGAGTGCAGTCATACTCCCAGGAAAGCCACAGCTGTATCCCTCTCTTCTATAAGCTCTGCTGCGGTGGTGTCCATTTTGGACTGAGAAAAGTCATTGATCGCCAGGCCCTCCACAATCTTCCAGGTCTTATCCTAATGAGATAAAAAGAAAACAAAAACAGCACTTTTATAACAAAATGATCCTCAGTGAGCTTGCTGAAATGTGAAAGTGAGGTCATATCAGAGTCACCTTGATCTGGACAGGGAACGAGTAGATGAGGTCTTCTGGGACTGCGTAGGAGTTTCCAGTGGAGTAGATCCCCATAGAGGTGAATTCACCCTGTAGAAAAGACAAAGCGGGTCAAACTGTGTTTGAAATGCATTATTGTGGCATCAAAATTCAAACTAACAATCATTAAAAATAAAGAATATTCAGAAGCTTGCACAGACATTTTCAGGGGAAGATGCTCAAGTCAACATGGAACAGGCAGGTGACTTAGTAGACAGACATTTTTTTGAGGCACAGCTTAAACAATCAGGTATGTACATCAATTTCAATTATCAATAGGCATTTTCTGTTTGATGCAGATGTTTATTAATGTTCTAAACTCTACAAGTTGGTTTGTCTCAAACTGGTAACACCACAACAAAGTATAAGCAATGCAACAACACAGAACATGGCTATAAGAGGAATCATCCATACTTCTACATGTAGCCAGTGTTGATATATGATAGAAATTATTCTTAGAAAGTTAAGATTAATTAGATTAACCACAACCTTTGGGAACTGATAACAAAATTATGTTAGGCACAATTGCAAATATGTGGGCCATTGGTAATATAGGCTTTTAAATCCAGAAATGCTACTTATGGGGCACACACTACTATGACTGAGTATTAGGGCCACAATAATAAAAATAAAAAATAAAATAAAATAAATAAATAAAGTCTCTAGAGCTCTGCGATTTAACTGTTGAACATATATTTAGCAATATACAGAGCAATATGTGTGTGTCCTTAAGACTGTCATTGTTCATTGACAATCAAAATGATTCCCCCTTCAGGGATCAATATTATCTTATTATCCTTTAATATTACCAGCATTAAGTAAAAATAATATGAGAATAAATACATATTACGAGAATAAAGTAAAAATGATAGGAGAATAAAATTATAGTATTATGACAACAAGAGGAAAAAAAGTAGTATTAGGAAACTTACCTCTGGGGTACCAACCCAGATGTCCCTCATGTGGTCACAGATGGCTTTTGCTGCAGACATGGCACTGGACAGCTTTCTCGCCTTGATGACTGCAGCACCTCTTTGTTGAACAGTCTGTAAAAAGACAACATGGACTTCTTAATTAAATCAAAAGCGATTCTTAATGACATCAAAAACTTGAGTGGGCCTTTGAAGATTGAAGCTAAAATGCTTGGACCCTGAAATGATGAAAGTTGTAATTCTTGTAGTAGCCAATTTCTAACTTTTTAGGGTCAGCAAACCCCTGCCCCCTGCAATAAGTGTGAAGGGTGCTCCATTTACTGCCATTATGTAAGCATATCAAAAGGTACAGGTTTGGCCCTGACAGAGAAGACATCAACTCACAGCTATAAAATCCCCTTTGAGCCAAGCATCGTCCTTGACAGCGTCAAAGCAGGCGAGCTCGCTGCCAGACATGTTGACCTTGCAGTGGTGCACATCTGGGTACTGGGTCGACGAGTGGTTGCCCCAGATAATGACATTCGTCACCTGCGTGGCTGGAACACCGCAGCGGATTGCCACCTGCAGCGTGTGAGAGGGTGAGAGCTCACATTTCACACAGAGTTGATAAGCAGACAGGAACTAAAGTGCCTTAAAAAGGTAAGGGACCTGGGAGCGAGCCCGGTTGTGGTCCAGACGTGTGAGGCAGGAGAAGTTTTCTTTAGGGATGGAGGGGGCGGACTTGGCTGCTATCAGGCAGTTGGTGTTCGCAGGGTTTCCCACAACCAGCACCTGAAAATGGACCCAGCTACATATAACCCTGGTGACTTCTCATGTCAAGGCACAAATCTGTAACTGTAAGGAAAATGTTAAAGAAGCAACACAAGAGAAATAAATGTTACCTTGACGGTCTTCTTAGCATACTTATCCAAGGCGGCCCCTTGGCTCTTGAAAATGTTCACGTTAGCTTTTAAAAGGTCCTTCCTCTCCATCCCCTCCTTCCTGGGCATTGAGCCCACCAGGATGGCCACATCCAGGTCTTTGAAGGCCACCTCCTCCTTGTCAGTGGGCACAATCTCTGTGAAAGGATAAAAAACACTGCTGATTTATCAATAAAACCCCAAAACCTGAGGACAAGAAGTTATCAAGAAATGCACCTTAAGGAGGTTAAATGACTATAGGCCTGTTGCTCTGATGTCTGTGGTAATGAAATTCTTTGAGCGAGTGGTGTTGAAGCATCTGAAGGACATCCCAGTAATCTGCAGGCCCCCCTGCTGTTTGCTTACTGAGCAAACAGGTCAGCAGGTGCTCCGGTCAATTTGGGACTTAACTTCATCCTGCACCACCTCGACTGCTCAGAGACATTTGTTTGTGGACTTCAGCTCAGCCTTCAACACTATCAAACCAGACACCCGTCACTGTAAGCTCCCACATAAAAACTTGTCTTCCCAATCCTCCTTTCTCACTGTAACACTGACCGGACTCCCGAAGTCAGCAGGTGATACCACTGTCACTGGTCTGACCCAGGACATTGGTGAGTCTGCATACAGACGGGAGGTGGATTGGCTGATCCACCATTTTGGTCAGAACCACCTTGAGGTTAACCCACTCAACGCAGTTGAGATGACGGTGAACTTCTGGATAACACACCCTACCATGTTTAAAGGTGTTCCCTGTGGATCACTTCAAGTTTAAGGGAGCCACCCTTTGTCGAGACCTGAGATGGTCCTCATACATAGACATTATTTGTAAGAGACTGTACTCCCTGCTTGTCATCTTCTATATGGTCATCACTCAATCCGTCCTGTGCTTGTCCATCACTGTGCAGTTTGACTAATCCACAAAACAGGATAAGTTCATAACATGTTAAGAGAATCATCAAGGCCGATCTTCCCTCCATCTAGGTCTTGTACAATTCTCGGGTCAGGAAACAAACCACTAGTATTTTTGCAGACCCCACACATCCTGGAAACAGTTTGGACTTTTGCATTCAGGTCAGTGCTACAGCGAGTTATTTGAAGAAAAACAGCTGTCACAGAGAGTTTCTGTCCTAGACTCTCCAATGAACACTCAACACTCAGTGTCCAGATTGACACCATGCATTTTGCACCAATTCAACCTCGTCTTCCTCGCTTGTAAAAACATTGCATAACACATTTACCAGTTTGTCCCTTGAGTTTGTGGGCTGTTTTGTGCATAAATGACGCCTTGGTCAGACTTAAAATGACTTGGCAATTAAAAACAAACAAAACAAATCAAGCTATTGACGATGGTCACTTACTAGAGTGAAAAACACGACTAAATGGACCCTGTACATTTCTCATGGAGACCCAGAATTGTATCTGTCCATCTCTGTCGGTGTTTAAAGCGCTGTATTTGCACTGCAGTTGGTTAATACAGGGGCCACTCAGTGCCTGTCCAAACAAAGCATCATTTCACAGAGAAAAAAACAAAATCTAGGTCACAATGGAGTTGGCACATAATGGCCCCTCACACCCGATCTCATGATGAGTGTTACAATGGCGACACCTAAAAGACTTTTACACATGAAGGTCAGGTGGTCTAAACTAAGGTCTCCAGAGGAGACAAAGCAGAGCCGTACACAATTTCTGCAGTTAACATTTAGTTCAGAGAGTAAAAGACAATAATTTCTAAACCAAATAAAAAGTGTAATAAAAGGCTCTCAGGAGTGGGTAGCTTCTATTGTTAGATGATTTGGGAATGCTAGCAGTAGACTTGAAATAAGAATTTATATGATTTGAAAACCGGACTTAAAATTGACTCTAAATTGTAAAGTGAACAAGTAGTTGTGCATTTTTTGTCACTCCACTTAAATGTTTTGGACATCATTAAAAACAGCCAAAAGGCTTGTTCCACTTGAGATTACGCTGCAACATCTATAATTAGGAAACCAAACCGTTTCAAAGTAGTCTAATTTAACAAATCTTAATCTAGACTACAATGACTAATTTGAACTGATCTATGTTATTGCATTGCTGCTGATCATTGTGCCTCTGGATACCTTTGAAGTTTTGGTTTTATTGATGTTTTCTAACCCATCATGGGGATTGAGGAATTAAAGGTGATTGCTACGATCATCTCATGACATACTGTAAAGACTTCAAAAAGTAATATCTACTAGCAGGAGCTTGCTTACCCCATCTAGGCCAATAAAAAAAAACTGTTGATTGACCTGAACGGGTAGCAGGACTAAGCTAAATAGGGTGTAATACTAAGTGGTTAAGAAATTCTTTAAAATTTTAGCATTTTTATGGAAGTTTGTTTTCCTTAATTTGCAAAAATACCAAACTACAAGCATTTACAGTGTGTAAGTTACATTTAAAAAGGAGTGAAATAGAAGTAGTAAGGGAAAATTTGGCAACATGTGGGTAAGAGAAGTAGGCTATCAATTGGGGCAAATTGACCTAGAACCAGTACCACAAAAAAAAGCCTATCTAAGTAAGCACATTTAAGTGATTTGTTATTTCTTATACAAAAAAAAACAGACTCAAAAACAAGCTCAATGATGATATAATAAAAGCACACACATGTGAATGTTTTATTTAATTGAGAAATCCTAGCAATAAAGAAAAATAATGACACAACTCATTAATCAGCCGTACAAATCTAATTATTATTATTATTATGTAACCAAAGACAGCAGAGGAGAATTTCAAAATTTTGTGGATCATAAATAGGGTTTGAATGCCACTGGGGTTGTAAAACAAGTTCAGCAGTGACTTTACTTTGTGAGAAAATTTAACTAAACATAACTCCCTACCTGTATTTTCACTGCATTTTTACAGAGAACAAGAGTTTGATTACATACAGAATCTCATCGTGGTACTCTGGCTGCAATATAGCAGACACGAAGGCTCTGCAAAGGATGGTGACGGGAGCTGAGAAGTTCACTAAATTCTGTTTAGAGACTTAGGGCTCTAAACAGAATGGGACTTCTCACAATCACTCCGATAAGATTTTAAATAGGTTTTAATAGAAAGTGTGTTTCAGCCATTTTGTTAAAGACAAATGTGTGGTTTATTCAATTAGTTATCTTTTACACTAATCTGGTGAATGATCCCTAGGAAGATATCTCATTTTATTGCATTGTTGAATTTATTTTCCTCATAGTTTGAAATGTTTACCTCTCAGAAGTGGAAGGGAACAGTCCTGCAGCTCCATGACCACCCCCTCTAACACTGGCAGCATGGGAGTAATGTCCAAAAGGAGCAAGATGATTGGCTAATAAATGAAAGAGACAAGAGATATTTAGTATTAGATTAAAAATAATGAAGCATATTAAATTAATATGTTGTGTATTTAATTATGAAGTGTATTATGCAAGGCTTCAGACACACTGCACGAGTAAAGCTGTAAGACTCGGTGACAACTGTGTGTGCCAAACGGATCAAGTGGTTTTAAAAATGGACTAAGACACTTGGCACAAGATCCTCCTCACTGACTTCAAGGACAATCCTCTTTTCATCGGAGGCCACATGAGCGAGTGGAGTCTGTTCAACTCCAACATAGCTAACATCTGCTCATTACCACCCCCCTTCAAAATATGGCGTGGGGCATTCTCCACATTCACAGCAGTTTCCGAACACCTGTCAAGATCTGTCACACTGTAACTGCACCTCTACACCACATAATGAGATAATGGGGTTTAGCGGGTTGTTAGGGTATGATAAAGCCCATCTTTACCTGATCTTTGCCAAAGATATCTCCCTTGGCGATGCTCAGCAACAAAGAGTATGCAATCTGTCCAGCAGCACCGGTCACCAGAACTCTGATAGGCTCAAACTGAAAAATGCAAAGTGAAGAAACAGAAGTACAATTTTTCTTGCTTTTAGAAAGGTGGTTTTCTGAAGATGGCAGCTAAATTTCTTTTTTTATACAGATAGGGGGTTTCTATTTTTTGCTAACTGGATTAAATAGATCAGGGGGTCAATGTATTAATAGACCATTTGGTCTCTATTAGGAACCTACTGTTGCATAACAAAACCAGGATAAATTTAGGTTATCAGCTGATCCACATCTCTACCATTCATTCATTCATTATCTTAAATTTCACTCTAACGCAAAATAAGCACATCGTTTTACTAGAGAACAAATTAACTACAAATTGGATTAACTTTCTTATCTTTCACCAACTTATTTCAAATTAAACCATTTTTTTTAATCACTAACTAAAAGAAAAAATGACAACACTTTTTTACTCGACAAGTTAAATACTTATCTACAATACCTTGGAAAAGAAAATCCCTTAATTGAGCATCTTCTGTTTCTAGTACTTACCATGCTGATACAACAACTCAAACCGTTCTCCCCCCACTTCTGACTGACGCCTGAAGTCACTCCTATTTAAAGCCTCTTTTCACTACGACACTTTTACATGTCATACGGCAGACTGGGCATGTATGGAATTGTAGTTTATTGTCATTACATTCTAAGTCTTTACCGAAAGGGGCTAACTCAGCTCAAGAAAACAACAATTAGATATTATTTTGAATTCTTCTCGGTGTTGAAATGTGCTTTCATGTGGTATTCGATTGAATTCACACCATATGCGATGAGTACTGAGATCAATAACCGCTTTTTAGAACAGCAAGCGAGCTAGATAGCTAGAGTTAGCCCTGTTAGAGCCGCTAGTGGTTGCTTAGCGACGTAGAAGCCTTCGAGCGCTGCTAGCTGGTAGCCTAGCCGCTTGTCAGAAGGACACAGAGAACAAGGACTTCAAAAACAACAACTGGGACAGCAGTGACCTTTGCATAAATTATTCATATAAGATAAAGCCGTAGAGATATAAACAAGTTCAGTGAGAGACGGGCATTAAGTTTGGATAAGTCTCGTTCACGTCCTGACGAAACTTGCAACCATTTAACGTGAAAAGTATGCGCTAACCAAGAATACCAAGAATATAACAAAGATAAGGTAATGACCATATTTATCTTTTCCTCGAATTTTACTTTTTGTACTTGTATGAGTGGTGTTCATTTTGACGCATATGTGCATTGTTATTAGAAAAACCGTCTTAGAATGCCCTGTTACTATGTTTCTTTAGTAATATAGCATTACACTGAAATGGCATTACCTAATATCGGGTAATATTTAATAATAGTACTTGTCTCCGTGAAAATTGTGGTGTTACTATCTAGAACATAGAGTTAGAAATATCTAAAACAACAGGTGTGGGTGCTTTAACTAAACTAAGTTTCAAATTTAATATTTAATGTATAAGTCCATGTGAAGTTTACCAGGGGAGTAATAACAATTAAAAAGGGGCTGGTGTGTGTGTGTGTGTGGGGGGGGGGGGGGGGGTTCAGCATCTAAAAGCTTACATAAATGTCTCTAAAGAAAATATAAGTAAGCTTCTATACATTTTGTACCCCACTTACCAGAATTTTGGCAGCAATACCTGATTTAAGATGGCTCCTCAAGTTTTTATTAGAATATTTTGTCTCATTTGGCTTCTTTTTTCTTGGTTTATCTGTTTATTATGACATTTATTTACACATGTCAATGAGTAGATTGACATGTGTGCAGAGTAGTGTCTCTGCAAATCCAACAACAACAAAAAATACTATTATACTTATTTGAATTGAAGGAAACAGGAATTTGATTTTTGCTCAACTTTAGAAATAAATTAATGTTATAACTGAGATAGCATTTTACTAATTTCTTACAAAAATATGTGTTCTGTGTTTTGCTTATTAATTAAGGCAAAAGATAAAACACAAACTGAATAGCTTTTTCCAATCATGTCTATTGATATTTTCAACTCCAGATAGCTCCACTACATTAAGCTATTTTAATCTAAATTAAACATGACATGTTTTCTTGTTTCTAAGGTGGTTAAAGGTACAATATTCAAAAGAAAACTTCCATATCTGGTGTTGGTTTCCAACACTTGTCAGACTAAAACAATTGAATGAAGCTTATCCATAGCCTTATGTATCCAACATAATTTTCTCAACCTAAATTAATATTTACATTTTCATATTGTTCTGTTTTTAAGATTGACCACACAACACTAACATGAGCCTGCACCTGGCCTTTATGTTTATGTGTTCTCACCTGGCAGTGACAGAGCCCAATATACATACTCCCTTTCTCGAGATGGTCTGTGTTTGATAGCTTCATTCAGAGCTGTATTAAGCAGCTGTTGTTTCCTGTTTAATTCGTACCCTTATGTGTAATAAATACACGCTTTACATTGGTATTGGCATGAGGAAAAACAGGAGTCTGTAGCTTTCAGATTATGACTGTGAGTTTAAGATAATGGAAAGAACAATGCAATATTGAAATTTCCGTACTATTGAATCCGCCTGACTATATGTCGCACGCACTAACTTAAAGATTTTGTGCATACAAAGGCTGCAGATGTCCACATTGTAACATAAGATATTTAGACAGAAAGATTTTTTATTTATTTATTTTTTTATTTTAATAAAATACATACTGGTAGCATACAAAAATGTTTTTTACAAACATTTGTGTATGTTTGGAAAACATACGCAAATGTATATGTTTGTGCTTAAAAATAAACAGAATAATGTAGCCTACCAGCCAGAAAAAGCCATCAATAACCATCTATATCTTCCTCCTGCGCACTAGGGGTATTTTCCCACCTAATAGTCTGGTAGACTTGCTTCGATTGGGGACCAAAATTAGTTACATTTTCAGCTGGTGCAGTTTGCTTTCACACTGCACTGTTAAATGAGCCCCGCCCCCCATTTCAAGAAGTCTTGATTGTCTTGAAAATCCCTTTAGGTCTGTTATTATTCTTTAAGACATGTGACAGCAATGACTGCATTGCTGTGAATGTTACTTGATCCGTCTGACTACAGTGTTTGTTTTCCTCTCTGACAGTCTCCACAGTCAGGTTGACATGAGGGGATTAGGCATACTTTGTCTTCATGAAAAAAGGAAATCGTAATAAACCAAGAAACAGCAGCTGGCCACCTGATAGTATCTGGTGCCAGCTTGCAAGCTAGCTTGATCCTTTGTGTTTGTGCAAGTGTGAAAACTATCAGCATTGTAGGTGTTTTTTTTTAGAGTGAGACCTGGAGCAGAGAGCCAAAAGGAAGCAGAAAGAGGTCATATGTGTATAATAATGTATGTACAAAGTGTAGCAATGGATAATGCACAGTCATGTACACAAACATGCACACACAGAACCTACATTCTCATTCCTGCTCTGAGTGACAAAGGTCCTTATAAGCATTTGACAGCATGTCCTCTGTCCACTCCATCTCCTCCTTTTCTTGTTCATCTCTTCAGCTCTATCTCCACTCTCCCCATTTTATCTCTTCCTATTCTACCCCTCCATTTGTCCCTGTAGAGAGCACCTGAGTGACCCTGTTACACTGGCGCTTGGAGGCAGGCAGGGCAGTCGCACCCACCGGTCTCGGTATCGCCCCTTCTTATCTGCCTTCAGTAGACCAAATAGCCCTGACAGACTATCAGCGCTCACAATGAGATTGTAGGTTCCATTGAAACACAAAAGCACACAAAAAAGACACAAGCCCAGCAGATAATTACATTACCGTGACTGTTATCTCTCAGTCAGTTCGGCATCTCTTTTCTTCTGACACCACTTTATTTACCTTGTGATGTTCCTGTGACTTAAAAGCGTCATGTCCCTGCCTTAGATTAGCTGATGAAGTTGTAGAGATGTTTTGTCCCACTGTATCTTCTTCACAGTGGGTTTTAACAAAAACCCATGTGAACCTGTTTTTTTATTTATCAATACTTGCAGTAACAATCTTAATTCACCAGGCGTCAGTATGTGGCCAGTTTTAAGTGCCCGGACATCACTTTTCCCAGCATTTGGAAAAAGATGTTGTTGTTTTTTTTCTTTGAAAAAAAACAACAACACACAGAGCTTGTTGCCATAGCAAAAGCTCTGTGTTTGAGTAAGAGATTATAAGTTGGCAGATGGCAGTTCAAAGTCTCATACTGAAATTTGATAACTATGAAAAAGTAAAGGATTTTAACACTACTTTGCTTTGTTTAACAAAATTCTGAGTGGTTTATTCAGTAAATATAAAACTATTCCACTTCTCTGCTCTGGCAAGGTATCTAAAAAAGCATAGACATCAGGTCATCACAGATTTATTTAGTGGTGAAGACTATAATGCAAAAAGAAGGCATAGAAAAAATGTGGTAGGTATTGCCTTGCTATGATATTCATACCCCTGCACTTTTCCACTTTTTGTCACACTTCAACCACAAAATCAAATTTCCTTACTTAAAATGTTAGGGAAATGACATTTTGCTTTCAAAATGCATAAATAGATATTTGAAAAGTGTGATCTGCATTTGTGTTCATTTAGCTTTATAGTTGTCCCCTCTTCCGGTTTAGTCTTAGATTTTCTGTGGACCGTAGCACCTAATTATTTGCAAAAATAATTTGTGGATTTTTTTCATATTGCACATCAAAAATATTTGAAAGAAAAAGCAGCTTGGGCGGCTGAATTACCTAGCCGCAATCCTACTTGGCATGGTATTGGCTGGCTATTACAAATAAGCCAATCAAAGAGCGCCATTCATTTTCCTTGACACTGATTGACTGTACCCCCAAAAGATTGTTGGCAGAAGACTTTAGACCGCTGGTCACACAGACCTTGAGAGTCCTGCTACTTTTACATGTGTCCTTTGTCCCAAAATTTAATGACTAAGCTACATCACTAGCATTCAGCCATGCTCTACAGAGCTCTGCTAATGATGAGCTAATATTGGAGCCAAGTGTGCTGAAGCAGAGAGATATCTAAACCTTACAGGAGATGGCCCTTGAGGATTGGAGTTTGAGACCGCTGCTGTAGACTTTAGCTTCTGTAGTAGTGCCAAGATGGTTTCCACAGTTTGTATTAATGCATATTAAGGTACATTTTGTGTTTGAATTATTAAAATAGGGAGTTACAGGCGTTTTTAGAGGGGATCTCAAGTCTTCATGGATTTCAACTACTCACAGTGGTCCCTGACCTCCACAAGTACCAGTAGTACACTACATACACCTTAATAAAATCCATAGCACCTTCAGAAGTCACCTACTTGTTAAATTGACTCCATATGTGTATAATTCATTCTCAGTAGAAATCTAGATGTTATGTGAAGGCCTTTAGATTTTTTTGGAGGACACTAGGGAACAAACAGCCTCATCGAGATGAAGGAACACATCACTAACCTACATGCAGAACACTATATTTGGAGAAAAACTATCAATGAACACACCCCTAGCACACCATCGCAATGGTGACACATGATGCTGGTGTCATCATGTTGTGGAAAAGGGCTTTTCTTCAGCAAGAACCGGAAAGCTGGTCAGAATTGATTGAAACTAATTGTACCTGTTGGAGGCTGAAATAGGTTTGAGAATGGGCCACAGGTACTCTGTCCAGCAGGACAATGGCCCTAAACATACAACTAGACTTACAATGAAGTGGTTTAATGAAATCATATTTGATACCCCAGTCAAAGCCCAGACCAAACTCAAATTGAGGAAATGTGGCAAGACTTAGAAAAGGCTTTTAACAGATACTCTCTGTCCAGCCTGACTGAGCAAGAGCCATTTCAAAAAACGAATAAACATTCCAATCTTGAGATGTTTAAAGCAGATGGAGACTCATCCCAAAAGATATTCTGCTAAATTGCTTTAAAATCATGTTTTCATTTCCTTCTATATGCATAGAATTTTGCGTTAGTCTGTCACATAAATCCCAATACAATATGTTAAAGTTTGTAACTGGAATGTGGCAGAATGTGAAAAAGTGTTAAGGATTATGAATACTTTCACAAAGCTAACAAAAATAAAAATATTGAAGTATTTCTTTTCCAGGGTGCAATATTACGTCGGGAACCCAACAGGTCTGCTTGAGCTGTTGTTGTCTGTACGGTTTTGGCACCTTCAGGACATGGCCTTGAGGGATGTGAAATGTTTCCTGTCTGGCTTGATGTGCCTGCAGTGTCTGTGATTGAAACCGGAGAATGACTTTGTTTCTAGCCAAGTGCTGGCACGCTGTGTAGGAGAAAAAGAAAAAAACCAACACTCAATCAGAAAGAGCACAGACCTCTACAAACAGACTAACTAACTTCTTGGCACTGAAGCAGAACTATTCAATTAAATCTCATGGAGGACACACACACGCATACACACGCACACACTGAGACATCTGAGGTGTGTCTCTTCCTCACTGTTAGCTGCCTTGACTACATCCTGCAACTCTCTCTTTGCACCCCCACCCCCAAGGGGTGTTTGCATAGGGAAATGGTCCGTGAAATGGGTTTGATGGAATCAAACTCCATATTAAGACAAATACATATTTCATAGCAGCTGATGGACTGATTGACGGGGCGGTGTCTTCATTTCTTCTGTGCGTCATTGCCAAAGAAGATGATTATCGGCAACAGCAGTATGAAGAAGGATCATGGCCTGGTTTCTTCAAAGAGGAGATGAGTTGTTGACTTGTCATGTTATGACTTTGAATGACTCTTGATGTGAGTAGTCGTGCAGTTTTGTAGCAATTCTTTCCCTGACTTTGACCACAAGGGGGCACCAAACTGTCACATGTTGATGCTCAGCAAGTGTCCCAACTGAGCACTCTTTCTCTCCTCTGCTGTTGACAGCATCCCACACACTCCACACTCACTGAAGGATGACCAAAAATGCAGCAGCAACAAGCCTCCTGAATCTGCAGCCAAATGATGTGGCAGCAAACTTGCAGAGAGTGGAATGTTGTCTATTTTTTTTTTTTTTTCATCAATGTGACTGTTTTTTTTGCATAACAAGGCTGGCTGACAAACCTTACCCCCCACAACCCACCCATCACTGTTCAATAACTTCAAAAACCCAAATCCATCCAACTGGGTCAGTGATGGCAACCTGGTGCCGAAGCTGGCGGTCACAGCCCTCTGCACAGCCATAATGGCCTGTGGCACAACTACGAAGAGGGGGCAGGGAGGGGACGGGGGGTCACGTAACCGACAACATTCCTAGTACTTCCAAGAGGCCGGTCGTCTGCAGGTTTACCAGCATCGCTGCTCGTCTCTGTTTATCTGCACAGTCTAAAAGGAAAAGAATGTTTTACCCCCACAACGCGGCTGTGTGGGGATTAAAGCCCATTCTGAGTGGCCCCGGGTCGTGCAGCAGATGTTAGCCAGGATAGCACTCGTTACCGTGCCAACAGTGAGCCTGCAGGATTGGCCCGACCAGACGACTCTAAGCCTATACATGTAAGGGAGAGGATGGGGAAGCTGTGGATAAAAGAAGGGCCCAATGTACGTTAAAAAGAATGTTGGTGGGAATTACTTCACGGTGTTCGTTCATGAGGTTACCTGCATCCCATCTGGGATTTCCATCATCACCACACACCTTAAACATATGTGGTTTCTTTAGGTTGCTTATCTCTAATTTTGGAATCTTTTTCTTAAAAATGGACTGATTGAACCCTCCAGCTTTTTAAAAATGTAATCAGTGAGAGAACATAAACATTTTATTAAGAAATTTCAGCTGCACTGCAGTCAAAAGTGATGTAATACCTATGCTGTACCAGCACGTGGCAATGATGTCAACATTAACAACATTAAAACTCAAAAGAAATCCTGAGTGAGGCTAACCAGCTCTTTGCTAGTAGTTCTTCCATAACCAGTGGTTAGTGGTTATCCCGTCAGACCCTCAATGTCCAAAACCACACACAAAAATGGCGCACAGAGTAAAAAACTGGGTCCAAATGACTCTATCTCTTAAGACCCCAGAGGGTTGATCCTCAGCTATCCAATTCCATACCGACACATCACAAATACCTCCAAAAACTTTGACTTTAGCTTGATACCTTTATTACTTAGCCAAAGTTACTCTGAGTGGATGCCAGCCCCATGTTGGACTGTTTTGCATCAGAGTGTTTTGAATGCAAGACACCAACCTCAGATCAAATCTTTTGTTCAAGCAAGAAACCAGACCAGGCTAGTCATTGGAGCTGTGGATGGTTAAATATTTGTTTTGCATGGTATGTTATGCTAACTGAGTCTTTCTGAGACTTCCTATTGTTTTTTACCTTTCAGACCTGTGTTTAAGCTTCATGCATTAACAACTTTATTCTGAGTTTGAATTGAAGAACTTCCAGACATCTACCGGACTAGTGCTTTTCTGTTTCCAGATTTATCTCTGAACCAATGAGTGAGCCTCATAGCTTGTGAAAAGCTACTACTATCACTCATGCCATGTGATCTTTTTCCTTTTGTCCCGAGTGAATTCTGATGTGGATATTGTGGAAAACAGTTTGTCACTTTAAAGCTTACATTTTTCTTGACCAATTTTCCATTCTCTCTCTTCTTAGATGAGAACCATTTCTTAAATCTTTGAAATAGTCACTCAAAAATAGTTATTCTTGAGATCTTAGCACTCTTATTGGCTTTAATGTCAAAAATAGTTGCTATTTCATTCTGGTTGTTTCCTCTTTCTGACTGTCATTGGACAGTCAGAAAGAGGAAACAAGGTCTGACAAGACAAGACTTGACCCAGCTTATATTATTTCAGAGCCCAGCTATTGTCCTGAGCACAGAGTAGAAATTACCGTTGTATATTTTAGGGCTGATCGCCAAGTTGACTCTCAATATAGTGAAATAGGAAGTTCTTAAAAGCAAACAGAGGTCAACACAGCAGACACTGAAAGTTTTTTGTTTGTTCAGTTCCATAATGGCATTACTCTGAGGACAAGTGTTGGACAGAGCAGGGCGGTTTCACGCATGGCTGCATGCTTGGGCTCTCTGACAGGTGGAGAATAGCCAGATGTGTGTTTGTTTGCTTGAGTGCATATGCTTTAACATGTGCATTGTTGCTGTATTTCAGTTGTTTTCAAATGTCAGAAGGAGTCTAATTGACTCTTTTACTGCAGGTAACAGGAAGAATTTTGCTCAGAATTTCCTAAATGGACACTGCCTACTGCCTTTACTGAGTCTCTTTGTAAGTGTTGTGAATGAAATAAAGCATAATTTCTTTGGAAAAAAATAGGTAAGAATGAGTACGCCATATAACTGTGATAACTAAAAGAACCACTGTTAATCAGGGAACTAGGGACAGCAAGAAATTGTGTTTTGTCTTACATTGTTGAAATCAATCTTTAATGTTATGTCAATCTTTATTGATGTAACAGAAGCCCTAGAATGTTCTAAGTTATGGAGTGATGCAAAAGGTCTTCAGCATTTGCTTCTTGAACACATTGTCAACCAGTGCTTGTAGTAAAATTCATTGAAGATCAGTTTGCAACAAGAATTGCAGTTTCAAGAATTGCAGTTATGTAGTTCTCATACCATTGCATGGTGGTCAATTCAAATTCGAAAATACTTTATTGATCCCAAATGGAAATTAAATGTTATAACTTAAATTAATTCAAATTCTTTAAAGAGTTGTTGCAAACAGTGACGGATGTTGGCAGGAAAGATCTCTTATAGCGGTCTGTATTACAGTGAATGTAATGTGAGTGTGTGAATGTAAAGTCATACAACTGCGAATCTCCTTTACAGATTATTATTATTATTATTATTATTATTATTATTCACAGTATCCAACTCAATTAAGTGAGAGCATGAGGCCATATGAACTTTCTTATCACACCTCTGAGATTGATGATCCAAAGAAAGCTGTACAAGTCAGCAGCACTGATATTAGCACAATGATGTCAGACCCCTATATTCAATATTTAGTTGAGCTCTGGGTTGCAGTTGCAGCTGAGCCATCTGTCCGTCCGTTCATCCATCCGTCTGCCCGTCCATCCGTCTTTCCATCCATCCATCCATCCATCCATCCATCCATCCATCCATCCATCCATCCATCCATCCATCCATCCATCCATCCAATACCATTTCCTCCTTTCCTTGTATCATAGCCCATTTCTTTCTTAACCTTCCTTCTGTTCTTCCTTCATTCCATATTTTCATACTTCCTTCACTCCCTTCTTCACTGCCCTTCTATTCTTCCTTATGTCCTACCTCCCTTCTGCTACTTTCTTTCTGTTCTACTTTTCTTCCAATTTTCTTTCTTGTCTTTCATCTTTCTTTCTCTCCCATGTTCTTTCTTCCTTCTACTTTCTGGTTTTGGCAAGTTCCATACTTAAATTCTGTCTTGATTTTCTGTATTTTATGTTTATTTAAAATTAATGCTAAGGGCTGAGAGCTCTTGAAAGTTGTCTGAAAAAATTTGGACTCTTTTGATAAGGAATGTCTGAGTGCCCTAACTTTTATCCTTAATCACAAACATGAGATTTTACAGGGATCATCTTACATCACCATGAAGGCAGAACCGCTAAAGAAAGATTACTCCATCTATTGATTTTTATTTCTTTTTATTAGTTTTAAAAATATTCTTGTTTGTTCATTTTCAGGGTTTTATTTCTATAGTTCATTGATTACATTTAATATGTTTGATTGCTTGGCTCTGCGGTGGTGAAATATGATGAATATAAACCTGATGAATTCAGGAAGAGCAGAGATTGGATGCCAAAAAAGTTTTATTCCACTTTCTAGACAGGGTAGTACTGTAGCTAGAGGAAAACAGAGATATGACACCATCATCCATCTCTGAGGTCACATCGTAGAGAACAAACTTCTTGGTTTGAGTGAGATCGATCTGCAACCACTCTGTGCCACGTCAACCTGTCAGAGAGACAGATGGGCAGAAGGAGTTCTTGCCCACAGAGAAGTGTTTGAAGTGTCACGGCCTCGTTTCTGAGATGACAGACATCGTATGTGTGAGTGTGTGACGGCTAAATAAGACCGCTGAGAGGTCTCGGGGACGTTCAGCTTGACCTCTCATTTTGCCAGAGTTCATTTCACTGTGTGCATCTGACAACAACTTTAAAGGACTTCTCCTTCCTGACCTCTTGATGGGTCTGAGTGTATGTAGCTGAAGGTGGATGTTGGTTCTCAATCCCCCAGGAAGACTCTAAGAATTTGTTTTCATTGTTGTTTTTCAATCCTTGTTCTCAGGGCTCATCATCTTGCATGTTTTAGATGTCTCTGCTCCAGTACGCGTTTTCCTCCTTAGCATCCCATGAAATCTTGCTGTAGCCTGTTAATCATCCTTTTATTAAAGTAAGGAGTGTGACAGCCAAAGCATATTCAAGTGTTTAAATGGCCCAGTCAAAGCTGAGTTTAGTCCCAATATATTACATTGAGAATTATGTTGGAGTATTTGAAAGTTAATGTATCTAATCAATGCTTAAACTAGTTTATGAAGAAAATGTCATTTTCTAGATGTGAAAAGCTAAATTTATCCCAAATGTGAATACAAATGCACAGCACAGTTTGCAAGATTTTTGTGATAACTTTTAAAACCATATATAATTTTACTTCCAGTCACAATTATGCAATACTTTGTTGTGCTATCACATAAAATTCCAATGTAGTGCATTAAACATTGTGGCTGTAAGTGGACAAAATGTGGAAAAAGTATACCTTTCGAATGCCTTATGGTGTTATGTTTATCATGATAATTACAATGACATGTGCATACATGTGTATTTTTTAAAAAGTACATGAAAAACTATTATACACAAACAGGCATAGTAGAGATGAACTGAGATAAACATGGACCTTTTCTTCTACACACTTCGAGTAAAGGCTACAAAGTGGGTGTTTCAGACTTGCAGACAACTCTGAGTGAATGATAACTATGTTTATGTTGATTGTGTAAACCCACAACTATTTACTCACAAGTTTGCCATTCTGTGTTCACAATAAATTTGTGCTAACTCTACAGAAAATTTGTTTCAAGTAGTGACAAATGGTTTCCGGACAAGAGTCACCGGGTGAAAGAAGTTGGAATGTGCATATGGTTAATGTCAAAGTCAATGTCAAATATATTTACACAGCAATTTCAAAACAATAGATGATGAGCAAAGTGCATTACAATTTCACCAAACAGTAAAAAAATAAAATTCAAATTAAAGCAAAAATAATAAAATAAATAATGAACTATTTCTCCTATCGACATTATTAAGGTTTTGATACCCCGGCTCCAGCATACCGAGAAATCGTGAGTTATGTGTGTATGTGCAGCCTTCTATTTGATACACTGAAGGGACCATTTTCCTAACACATGCTACATTGTGGGTATCTACTGTGTTTTTGGTTAGGAATTAGGTTCAGCACTAAGGTGTGAATTGAATTTAGGTTGATTTAAGGTAAAGTCCCTGGGGTTAGGTATATAGTAGTAACTGTAATGTTTTATGATCAATTTTAGTGAAAATAATTTGATTGTATTTTATCAAAATATCAATAAATGTATGGGAACTTTTAGCAGCCTGTTGCACTAAAGAGTTTGAAAATGTCTTTAATCAAAAATAACTTGGTCTTGTTCATTATTAGTCATGAATATAAAATATTTTTAAAAAATTATTATATTTTGCTATAACGAATATAGCATTTAATTTATCAGTTTTTATGTTTAGAATTAATTTTTTTCTTTTGTCTTTTAGACATTATTGGAATACACTAGATTATTGATTTTATTTGTATTTATATTTATATAATAGGCCACATTTCAATAGATTGCTTATTACATATTTTAAGGGAAAATTCAGAAAAAAATTGTTTTTAAGGAAAATCCCTGTAGTTTAAGAGCAACTGTTTTCCTTGTTAAACAATCATTTAAGTTTATGGTGATTTTTAGTATTGATAAAAATAATCATGATGGATTTTTAAGCCTTACATTTACTACAGTACCACACAGAAATGTTCAAAGTCTCACCACAAATAACATAAACTTTTGCTCTCCATTTATTTGAATTATTTATTTTAGAATTTGAATATAACACAAGAAATGTAAGCGTTGTACTGTGTACAGACTTTGTTGCATGTCTGGACAGATCCATTTCTATATTTGTTGTGGTGCGTATGTGACAGTTTGTTTAGTATTTATACCAGTGTTTGTCAGAAGCTGAGGGGCAAACAACAGGCCACCAAGTCAGTCTATAAGAAGAAAATCTCCAACAACATAAACAAATCCACAGTCTTGAGTCTCCTTTGGTGTGACGAGGTCAAACCCCTAACTCCTTGAAGTCAGGCGGCAATTGTGATGCTGGTTTGGAAGTATTGTCTTTCCTGGCTGTGGGTTGTGCTGCAGGGCGAATATTCACTTTTAGTGAAACACTTCTCTAGATTAGGCCTATTAGTTGAGCAGTCAATCATTGCTGTTTAAATAAAAATACTGACATTAAATTGCCAATATTATAGATGCCTAATCAAGACCTTACAACAGTTTTCCCTCTGAACATCTCTTTCACTAAGTTCCACTCGCTCTCAGTTATTTCTAAAGATCTGTTTGTGTTTCTGCTTCAGGCATTGGGTAAATACCTTTAGTGGAGTAGCTGAGGTATTTACCTCCTTCCCACCTTCTTTTACCCATTACCTCCTCTAATGACGTTTACACATCTGCTTAGAAGGAGGATCCACTCATCTTTCTGTCTCTGTCTGTCTGTCTTCTTTAGAGACCTTTTGCAGATGCAAGAAAAAAAACCTAAGGGAACAGATTTGCATCTTTTACTCTCTTTCAGCATTGCGTTTTAGAATTGCATGTACAGTACCTTGGAAAAATGTTCCTGCTCTGTAAGGTTTTTCCCATAATGTCACAATTATTTTACAACCAATAAATGAACAGAAACTAGTATATAACCAACAAACATAAGAAAATGACTAAAGGACTTGAAAATCTTTTACAAATACATATCTGAAAGCTGTAGTTGCATTCAACTCCCCTGAAAAAATACTTTGTACTTTCTTCACTTACACATCTTTGGGGTATGGCTCTGCCAGCTTTGTGCATCTAGAGACTGAAGACTTTGTCCATCCATTTTTTTCAAATTAGCTCAAACTCTGTTATATTAGACAAGGATCATCACTGAACAACAAAATATATTAAGTGTTGTCCAAGATTCTTCATTAGATTCTGGTCTGACCTTTGACTGGGCCACTATAACGAATGGAAACTTTTTGACCCACACCATTCAGCTCTGGCTGTATTTAGGGTGGTGTTTGCTTTTTTATGTCTGCTGTGTCTTCTATGTAGGTTGTGACAAATGGGACTACTACTTCCTTTCCTTTCCGACAACAATAGCTTTCTTCTTGCCAGATTAGAAGAATGTTCAACTAATATCTCTCCTCTTGACAGATTCTTCCACCTGAGCTATGCATCTTTACAGCTATTTAGTAATTATATGAGTACTTAAAGCAACCGGTTGCACTGGAAGTTAAAGATAAAGGGAGCCGGAAATGAATAAATGCCACATTTGAACTTTTGTACCAATCATATAAAATTGTATGGATTGGTATCCTCAACTCCTAGTCATTCTCCTGCCATAGTTACTTTTTTAGAGCCACTTAGACATTATGCTAATTCTAATTTTCACAAGGAAAAATTTAATAAAGCCTCAGTCTGACGTAATTTTCTTCTTTGCTGAAATATTACCTGTTGTTACCTCACTTTTCATGTTTGCAGATTACTTGCTTGTGTTCTTTTGACTTATCTTTAGTGAGCCAAAAAAAGTAACTTGATCATTAACTCTAAAGAGTTTTCCCTGGACTTTTCAACTCTTCACCTCCCCATGTCTTTTTCTCTTTTTCTTCTACTTAAGTTAATGCTTCCGGTGTTTTTTGAGTTCTTTCTGCACACACAGGTATTCAGACATACTCTACTGACACGCACATTCTCTCTTGACACTGATGCTGCCTAGCAGTCATGTCATCTAGCTTTATTTTCTTGCTGACTGAAGTTCATTGCAAAAGACATAGAGATGTACACATGTGGACATGGATACAAAGACGACTGTACCTGTCATCTCTGTTGAATAGATTTACCTTTGCCTCATTTTGTTCTGTGTGTCCATCACCTCTATTCTGTCTGGGATGATGACTCAGTGGGCTCCTGTGGGACTTCATATGTCGGTGGAAAAGAAAGGTTTTCGGCCCACTGCTTGGCGCCACTTTGCCTGCCCTTTCTTCCTCTCTGCCAAGCACTCTTTCTTTTAATGAGACAGTTCAGGTTCTCTGTACTCGCTCCTGGGCTAAGGTTCATGTTGTGTGTATCCGTGTCCACGTGTAAGTGTGCGCACCGCTGCAAGGCTTTTTCAACTCTTCCACTATGAAGAAGCGGGTCTTCACAGCGGGTCGAGTTCTGCGTTGCCTCAGGTCCTCTAGAAAACCATTGAAGTAGAGCAACTTAAAGAAAGACCGACAGTTGGGATGAAAAGAAAAATAACTTGACCTGAACATGTCCCAGAGGACCCATTAGTGACACTTAGGAAGGGGTTTTTCCTCTAAACTCATTCCAGTGCCAGTTCAGCTATAGTTCTTGGTTAAAATGGTTCCTTAATGTTTTCACCACCAAACCTCTGACTGGTACGCAACTCTTTTCTGGGACTGGACAACTGAACATCCTACCCAAGTTTCAATCGTCCCCTGACTGGGACTTTCACTGTTGTGAGAAAATTTTTTGTTGCATTTGTAGGTCTTATCTGTATAATGTATAAATTGAAGTCTAAGCCTTCAATTTATAAATTGAAGGCTTATAAATTGTTCTTTTTGACTTCATTTGTCTTTTCAGTACTTGGTGTCATTATTTTGTTTCTTTAAGAAATGTTGTGTTCTGTCTTAAGTTTGTTTACTACATGCAGTCTGTTACTGAAACGTGGTAAAAACACCAGATTGCTTCAGAATGGTACATATTGACTTATAGTTAGTTGTCCAATCACCAATATGGCTGCACAATTTGTTGTTTTCGCAGCTTCACTTAATATATGCCGGCTGTACCCACCAACCTCTTCACATTATTGTAGTCTTCTATTGAGATGTAGAGACAGGGCTCCAGAGTTCGACCAATTGGGTTGCAAATTCAACCGGATTTCTCAATAGTTCACCTCAAAAAAATATTACATGGCTGTTATGTGCCTCGGGCACATTATTAAATATTTTTGTTTATTATTTTTCTTAGATTGTTTTGCATTGATTTTAGTTGAATTACTTTTGTTTGGTATATGTTGGAGTTCGGATAATTCTTTTGTTTTGTAATTTGGTTTTATTAATTTGGCATTAGTCGGACTGCCTATAGTGCGTCAGGTACGACGACGACCACCGCCAACCACCTCTAGGAATGCGATGACGCGGGGCCACGCCTACGTTTGACGTCCAGCCGACCATGCGGTACTTTTCTTTTGTTAGACGTTAGTTTGTTGCCTTTTTCCGTTTTGATTTTGGCC
>CAEFZY010064874.1:0-17708 GCA_903066815.1 Brachyrhaphis roseni | reverse complement strand
AGGCCTCCTGGACCAGGGGCCACAGCTTAGCAAGACCTCCTGGACCAGGGGCCACAGCTTAGCAAGACCTCCTGGACCAGGGGCCACAGCTTAGCCAGACCTCCTGGACCAGGGGCCACAGCTTAGCAAGGCCTCCTGGACCAGGGGCCACAGCTTAGCCAGACCTCCTGGACCAGGGGCCACAGCTTAGCAAGACCTCCTGGACCAGGGGCCACAGCTTAGCAAGACCTCCTGGACCAGGGGCCACAGCTTAGCAAGGCCTCCTGGACCAGGGGCCACAGCTTAGCCAGGCCTCCTGGACCAGGGGCCACAGCTTGGACTCGTTGTATACGAGAGCCTGCAGAAACAACACCTCACTCCGCCATCTTGGACCTGGAGGCCGGAGTCCAACCGCCATCAATCCACATTATCAGCAATCAAAATGGCCGACAGTCCGCTGGACTGACGAACCTGAAGTTGGCTTCCGATTCGGGAAAAGGGCGATTCCACCTAATTTTTTACTACCTTCCGCATCTTTAATCGACTCTAGTTTAAAAACTACAACAACTAGACTCTTCAAACCTGCACTGGATTATTCTGCTCTAATAGCAGAATACTTTAATCCACGTTTGGGATTTGTGAAACTTCACTACAGTTTAGATTACTATTCACAATTGTTTCATGCAGTTTTTTTCCAATTCAATTCTAATTCAAAACCACTTTCTTAATTCCAAAGGTAAATTAATTGTTGGAGTAATTCATTAATTCTTCAGTTATTGTAGATGGCGATGGCTGTTGGAGGTAAAGATCTTCTGCAGCTGTCTGTTAAGTGAACTGAAGTTTCACAAATCAGAAAAAAGTTTCATGAATCCCAAACATGGTTCTAAATATTCTGCTTTAAGTTGAGAATAATCCAGTCCAGGTTTGAAGAGTCCAGGTGTTGTAGTTTTTAAACTAGAGTTGATAACAATCACTGATCAGCTGTTTTCCACTCTGCCGCCTCCTGGCCCATCGGCTTCCTACATTTTCTAAAGAAACTCTTGATTTTGGCAGCAGTGTAACCTCTATAAACTGTATAAACTCTTGATTTTGGTGTAAACTCTGCGCCCGCTGTCTCTGCACACCGACAAGCTTCTGCTTGTTTTTCTAAGATACCTGGAGATGTCAGAGAGATGATCTCTGCTTCAGACTCGACGCTTCCACTCATCTGATTACAGGGCGACACTTTAAAACAAACAATCACTCACTTGTCTTTATAAGCACATTGAAGACACCGCTAATTAAATCTATCTTTAAAAGAAAAATTAATTCTAATTCTTCTTGAGGTCAAACCTCAAGTTATTATCATGATGAAGTTGTAAAAATGTTAACCAGCCTTTAAAATTACAAGGTGCTTTTTGTCAAGTACATTTTGTCTTGTACTTCAAAGACAGACAGTTGGCAGTGACCTCTGACCTGGCCTTTTTATGGCAGTAAAAGCGCTCCGTACATCACCTGAAGGAAGTGGCGCTGTTGAGGCCAGGCTTCTGACCGACCAGTTCAGGTGGTTAAAGCTTTATTAAATGAGGCCACCATGTGCTCAGGCCGTGTTCTTGAAATCTTCCAACAAGCTTAACTGACAAAAGGGTTGAAACTTCCTTCGACTTCACTATCAGCACAAGAAGGACTCCTAAACATTGGCCTGTAGGCCTCAACAGGCTACCTGAAGTTTTCTGCTGGGTTATAGTCATGCTGTGGGCTGCAGACAGAAGACCCGGCCTCCTGTGCTTCACCCAGCGGCTTGCAATGGAGTCGCTCCACCCGCGTCTCCTTTGGGAATGTGTTGGATTGAAGTAGGAATCCACTTCCGACAAACGGCGGAACCACAGCAATATTTCTGCTGACGTCAAACTGGTTTTTAACTGGCCAGACCTGCGGAGAGCCAGACTGACCAGGTGAAGCTGGTGGTGACGTGCGAACAGCCTCACAGCTTCCAGCTGTTCAAACTCACTCCCTCTGCTGTGAGCCGGCCGAACCTCCAGCCTGGTTCTTCACCGGATCCGTCTGCTGCTCAGGATCAACAGACGGATCACGGTAACGTCCCATCGCCTGTGTCCCATCGCCTGTGCTTCTGNCCATCGCCTGTGCCCCATCGCCTGTGCTTCTGCCCCATCGCCTGTGCCCCATCGCCTGTGCTTCTGCCCCATCGCCTGTGCCCCATCGCCTGTGCTTCTGCCCCATCGCCTCTGCTTCTGCCCCATCGCCTATGCCCCATCGCCTGTGCTTCTGCCCCATCGCCTGTGCTTGTGCCCCATCGCCTATGCTTCTGCCCCATCGCCTGTGTCCCATCACCTGTGCTTCTGCCCCATCACCTGTGCTTCTGCCCCTTTGGGGGCGTTGCCATGGCAGCAGGTCCTTCCTAACTCAACAGAAGGAACAAAACATCTGGATCACTTTTATTAGCTTCCCCAAGGATTTCAAGCTCAACCAGCTAAACTATGTGTGTCTTTGTGCCAAAGCAAAATTTCCATTTTATGCAAGTTTAATGGACAATAAAGAAGTCTGAAGTCATGTCACTTAAGAACACACTATGTTTATAATGTTTAGCAACGTGTGTTGGTAAACATTATAAATATATTATTAGAGCAGGAGGCCCAAACTGCGGCCCGCGTGCCATTTGCAGCCCTTGCAGTGATGTTATGTGGCCTCAGGCTGCAGTTTAAATGGAGCTGATGCAGATCTTTTAAGTCTTCTTAAATGGAAAATACTCAATGCACAGTATTTTTTCTTTAGTTAGTCACGTCTTCTACTGTGATTTTAATAATCCTGAAGTTGGGTAATAAACTCCCAGAAACTTTTTTATCCTCATTAAGTGATCACTAAACTCGGCTAAACACAAAAAGGATTTCAGGAGAAAATGCTCATTGTGGTAGCAGAGTTTAAAATAAAGTTTTCTAAATGAACACAAATATTAAAGCAGTTAAAAAACATTTTCAGGACCAGTAAGTTTCCCTCTACTTCCATTTATGAAAATATTGGGTTTTAATCAGTAAAGTGAAACATTTACAGTAAGTTTAACTTTAAATCACTGAACTTAAAGATTTTTCACCTCTAGGAAACCTACATCATCAGCGTTGTCATGGCGATGCACAAATTTCTACGAGTTCTGCATCAAAAATCTGACATTTCTCTGAACAGCAGAACCCAGAAAAAGTTTTAAAACTAAAATCAATGAGAATAAAGTCTCAGTATTATTACTTTATTCTCACATGAATTTATTCTCTTAATGACTGTCATTTTTTTTATCAGTGGTATTTGAGTAATGCTCTGTAAATCAGAAAACATTGAATAAAGGAAAGAAAAGTAGAAAACCTTCTTAAAGTTTCTTTTATTCTCCATCATTTTTGAGCTTCAAGCTGGAACCAGCAGATCAGCATCCAATTAAATTAAATCACATTTTCAGACGTGAGCAGCGGCTCCGATGATTCATTTGGCAGAATTACGTCCAAAAGCATCCAGAGCTTCAGACAGACCAGCTAAGTGCTAAACGGAGAGCAATACACTGAAAAACACTGAATATTACCAATTCAGGTCTATGTTCTAGTGCAAATATCTGAGAAGAGTCAAAATAAAAAACCTTTGCAGCAGCTTGTTTAAGCCAATAGTGAGTGAACATTGAACAGATTTTTTCCACTTGTCAGAAAACATTTTCCATGTGAAAGTGAAACAACAAGGAGGCGGTGCAGCTGAAACTTTATCAGAGTTCAATAATCATTCATTTCAAACAAGTTCCCATCCTGCTGATCAATTATGTTCTTCTTTCAGGAGGACAGATGTTTGCTGTAGAACCTAAACTCAACCAGTTGGCAGATTTTGTGTTTTTGCAGTGCAGACTCTCCCAGACAGGAATGACGAGGAATTTTCTCCACGTGGCTCGGAGGACCGCCAGGCGCCGCCGCCGACCACAGAAGAAGAAGGAAGCGTTTACAGGAAGCCCGCCGCTCCTCCGGGGCGAGAGGCCGAGCCGCCTGCGGGGGGCGCCGCCTGCGGGGGGCGCTCAGTAGCGGTAGTGGTCCGGTTTGAAGGGGCCGTCCGAGGGCAGGCCCAGGTACCGGGCCTGTTTGTCCGTCAGTTTGGTCAGCTTCACTCCCAGCTTGTCCAGGTGAGCCGCCGCCACCTGCTCATCCAGCTGCAGCACAGAACCAGGACGGGTTAGCGGTTTGGACCAGAACCAGGACGGTTATCGGGTTGGATCAGAACCGGTTACAGAACTGGGTCGGTAACATGTTCAGAGTTTTGGTGAAACTTGTGAAAACATCTGGACTCTGCTCGGCTTAACGGCAAATAGAAAATCAATAACTGATCAAATCAGCAGGTCGACTTTCTGTCAACTTGTAAACAAGCAGGTCAAAGTTCAACTAGAGATCTAGATTAATGTGAAAAAAGGCATAGAGCTAGACTGGACAGATCTGCCCTGGAGGGAGACATCAGATGTAGAACTACTGCGAATATCGGCACCGGTCCGATGACAACTTCTACATCAACTAACATCTAGATCAGGTGTGTCAAACTCCAGTCCTCCAGGTGACCTGCAGGTTTTTAGATGTGCCACAGGTACAAAACACTGGAATGAAACGGCTTAATTACCTCCTCCTGGTGTAGCTCAGATCTCCAGAGACTTAATGGCCTCATTATTCCATTCAGGTGGTGCAGCAGAGGCACATCTAAAAGTTGCAGGACTCCGGCCCTCGAGGACTGGAGTTTGAGACCCCTGATCTAGATGATCTAGGTCAGGGGTCACCAACCTGACACTGGGAGCTGCTTGTTTGATACAGACACATTGTCTTGGCTCAGCCTTTATAACAATATTATGCATTTATGACGAGATGCTGCCTGATCATATTGATGAACTGACAATAGTTATCAGTAATGATTTACCAGGGCAGATATGATTAACTGCCATTATGTGATCAGAAGTTCTTAGCTCAGAGTTTTAACTTTGATTCCCTTTTGGAGCTTTTCTGTGTGATTCTAAATTGCCCACAGAATGGATTACTGCAGCAGCGCCTCCTGCTGTACGCTGTGAGTACCTTGAGATTTTCCTTTAAATACAAAAAACCCTCTTTACCAGCCCGGCTCCAGACAAGTTTAACAGGGGGGCAAAATGAATACATAGCAATAACAATATTACTCAAGAAAAAGAAAAAGATACAGTGCAGTAAAACTACCCTTATAAATAGCTTTTCTCCTAAAAAGTGACTCAGTGTAACAAGTTCTACCAAGTTTTGAACATAAACAACACCAGTAGCCTACAGGCTACTAGCTAACATTAGCTAACGATCTCTTAGCTAACATTAGCTAACGATCTCTTAGCTAACATTAGCTAACGATCTCTTAGCTAACATTAGCTAACGATCTCTTAGCTAACATTAGCTAACGATCTCTTAGCTAACATTAGCTAACGATCTCTTAGCTAACATTAGCTAACGATCTCTTAGCTAACATTAGCTAATGATCTCTTAGCTAACATTAGCTAATGATCTCTTAGCTAACATTAGCTAATGATCTCTTAGCTAACATTAGCTGTATCCAACATCTTTACTCAACTCAGTCGGTTAGTTTGGGGGAAAAACTGCAAAGTTCTTTGCGTTTTGCTGCCATGATTTTGACACGCCTGTGCAGCAGCAGCAGGTCTCCTTCGCTACTGCACAGGTGTAAACCCAGGCGGCTCGGAAAAGCAGGTTACGATATGTAAATAACGGATTAAACAGTTTTAACTTCTGAAAAAAGTGACAGAAGGCAGAGATAGGAGTGCGGAAGCAGCTACTGAATCAAACCGATAAAGGAATAACAGAGTCGGCCACTTTAAGGTAAAAACAACAAACAGCTGACTCTGTGGGCGGCCATGGCCCCCAATGCCGCCAGGCCTGCTCTTTACTATTAACAAAATTGTGGAGAACAAGAGATATTTTGTGTCAAAGCATCTTGTACGTAGCCCATATCAGTGTGAGTCTGTGGGGGTCAAAGGGCACGCAAAAGCCTAAATCTTATTGGTCAGTTTACTTTTGTTAATTTGCTGGCTTGGCACTTTTTCTGTGAGCTAACAATGAATGAGCTCCTCTGGTTGTTGTAAGATCCCGCCTGAGCTTTTTAGCGTGCGCGGTTCTGGCGGGTCGCCGGTTTGATTTGCCTCTTTGTGGTTTGGCGAACTGAAGAGCTGAAGTTAGACAGATCGGAGAGTAGCACAAAAACTATCACTGCACAACACAAAACCAGCACAAACCTAAACCACAAAAGCAGCAGACTTTTTTTTTGTTGTTTTTTACCAACGACGCTAAATAATAAAGACATGAAAGCGAAGCGACTCGGTGATCCACGGAAAGAGGAGGATGTTGATTCAGGTTCAGGTGAAGCAACACTGTTTGCTTAATTTCTAGTCTTCGGGGAATGTTTCGACTAGATTAAATTGTTGAGGTTCAGTAGGAGCGGCAGATGTCAGCCATCCTGTGACCCGCCAGAACCACACGGTGAAAAGCTCAGCCAGGATCCAAACGGCCGCTGTTAGAACTACGAGTGGGATCAAACTCCGCTTGTTCATTTTTAGCTCACAGAAAAACGCCAAGCTTCCAGTAACATTTAGGCTTTGACCTGCCCTTTGACCCCTGCACTCACTACGTACAAGATGTTTGACACAAAAAAGGATTTTTCTCCATATTTTGCTAATAATAAAGGTTAGATAATAAAAACTCCAGAAGTTATTCCTTTCTTTTTTAAAGGAATATCTCCAGGTACCAGACTGGATCCAGCTGCAGGCGCTGCGCATAACTCTGACCTTTAACCCTAGAAACAAATATTGAAATTATTCACTTAACTGAATAATTTTTTTGGCAGTGCTCCCTAATGACAACAGCTATTTTTAGAACTTGCTCCACAGGCCCCCGGGTCGCCCTCTGGGCCCCCAGGCCGCCGCCCTCGGGGCCCCCGGGCCGCCCGCCCCGGGTCGCCCTCTGGGCCCCCAGGCCGCCGCCCTCTGGGCCCCCAGGCCGCCGCCCTCTGGGCCCCCAGGCCGCCGCCCTCTGGGCCCCCGGGTCGCCCGCCCCGGGTCGCCCTCAGGGCCCCGCGTTGGTGACCGCTGCTGTAGATGAAAACATCGGACCAGTTCCTCTGCTTCTGATTGACCGCTCACCTTCTTGGGCAGGAAGTAGACTCCAACTGGATACTTGGCCGTGTTCGTCCACAACTCGATCTGGGCCAGAACCTGCAGAACGACAGCAGTCAGAACCGACTCAACACAGCCTTCGTCCTCCTTCTCTTCCTCACCTGGTTGCTGAAAGAGTTGCTCATGACGAAGGACGGGTGTCCCATGGCGCAGCCCAGGTTCACCAGGCGGCCCTCCGCCAGCACGATGACGTGGCGGCCATTTTTCATCCGGTACCGGTCCACCTGAGGAGCAGAACCGCCTCAGATCATCAGGAGTATTCAGTTTGTCCCGCTGGGATCGTCACGTTACCGTTTGGTAAAGGTAACCGAATCGACAGCATCGATGAATATGACAACAGGCTGAAGGCAGTCAGTGAGGAACAGATGTGCGTCTGGACCCAAAAAGAAGATTGGTTTTTAAAATCCGTTTCTGTTTGTGGAGCTCTGATGCCGCCAAACAGCAAAAAGACAAACAAGTGAAGGATTGGTTTCATTATCGCCACAAAACATCCAGATAAAAGTTCATATCAACAGCAACCTCTAAACTACTACCAAACCTCGGAGCTCAGCCATTTCAGTAAAGAGAATTTTAGTTTGTTTTCCTGGAAGTGGAAACTAGATTTTAGCGGTCGGAGGATTTTTAGAGCCATTTCATCTGCTAGCACTAGGCTACCATGTTAGCTTTGGTTGCATTTACCCAGAATGCCCTGCGCTGTAGTTCACTTCCTGCTTTTGGAGCGGTCTCCGGTTCGCTCAGAGTTCACGTTGAACAGACCCAGACCGAGGTTTGGAGGACCAGAGGTCGATTAGCGTTCACTGAAGTGGACACAACTGGTGTCTTAATTTGTCCCGTGTTTTCTGAAATGAAGCGACCGGCGGCGTGTCGATGGCGTTCGAGTCCGAGTCTCTCAGATCCGGAGAGGTCGGCGCCTCAAACCGCCAGCGGTTCGTCTGCGCCCCGTCTGACGCAGCGGCAACACAGCGAGTTGAGCTGCAACGCCTCCAGGGGCAAAACGCAGGAATAACAGATCTGCACCTCGGAGGCGCCGACCCAAACCTGATGAACGAGTGAATCTGGACATGAGCGGGTTGCAGGTGAGGTGGTGAACGGCCGGCCCACCTGCGGCTTCACGTTGATGCGCTCCGCGGCGTTCTTGTTCAGCCAGTTCATGTCGATCTCGCAGTCAAAGTGTCCGATGTTGCAGACGATGGCGTCGTCCTTCATGCTCTCAAAGTGACTGAAATGGAAACTGAAATCACTCGTTGCTACGGAAACCAACATGCTGACATTACTATATAGTTTTAAATACATCAATAACAGCAACATACAATACTCCACATTTTCAGATTGTTCTTTTTTACTTTCCTTTTTAAAACGTCACTAGAATAAAAAATATATTTGTAGATAGATCTATACAAAAATCACACAATATGCATAGTGAATCACAGAAAATATGAAATAAATGGATATTAATGTATTTTTGGCCAACAAAAACCAATCTGAAATCAGTTAAAGGGTAAATAAAAATATTCAAATGGAACAGCTTTATGTTAAGAACTCCAATATTATGTGCTAAACTGAGAGTTCAAATATTCCTTTAAAAAAAGCAAAAGCTGAGGAGTGCTGTGGTGGCGTAGCGGCCAGCGCGACCCACATTTGGAGGCCTTGAGTCCTCGACGTGGCCGTCGCGGGTTCGACTCCCGAACCAGACGACATTTGCCGCATGTTTTAACCCCTTCCTGTCAGCCTACTGTCATATAAGGGACACTAGAGCCACAAAAAGCCCCTGGTGGGGGAAAAAAACAACAACAAAAAAAAGCAAACTGTTGTCACTGCAGCGTCGTTGGCTTCGCTTCAGCACGAGGAAAGTTTCATTCTGTCAGTTCAAACGTTTCTCTGCTGAAAGCTGCAGTATTAATAGCCCATATTTTGCTGCGGCGCGGCGGCAGCAGCAGCTCACCGCCCCAGGATGATGTCCTCGCAGCCGGTCGTGGTGACGAAGATGTTTCCCTCCTTGCAGGCTTCGTCCATCGTTGTCACCTCGTACCCTGAAACGGGAAGTCCGTGTTAGTCGACTTCCTGCGGCCCAAAGCTCGGCACCTCGGCCGGCGTGCGCTCACCCTCCATGGCGGCCTGCAGGGCGTTGATGGGGTCGATCTCCGTGACGATGACGCGGGCGCCGAAGGCCCGCAGCGCCTGGACGCAGCCTTTGCCGACGTCGCCGTAGCCCGCTACCACGGCGACCTTCCCGGCGATCATGACGTCGGTGGCTCGCTTGATGCCGTCGATCAGACTCTCCCTGCAGCCGTACAGGTTGTCGAACTTACTCTGCAGAGACGTGCTGACGATGAGGAGGAGGAGGAAGGCTGCCGACGGAGGCGGCGGTCAGACCAGCGGTTACCTTGGTGACGGAGTCGTTGACGTTGATGGCTGGCATCTTCAGGTCGCCTTTTTTCAACATCTTGTAGAGATTATGAACTCCTGTGGTGGTTTCCTCCGACACGCCGCGGATACCTGAGGACAGGCCAGACATAAAACAAGAGAAGAAGAAGAAGAAGAAGAAGAACTTCCAGCTCGTTCAGTTTTCCACAGTAAAATTCAAACGTTTGTTTCCAGCAAAAACACTTTGGAGATAAAAACAATACAAGGCTAAAAAAAATAAAGTTTAAATTCATGATTATATGATCTCAGTTATTACTGTTATTAATAAGTGAACTGTATTCTACAGCTGGGACAAGATGAGCTAAAATAAAACTAAATGTTTTGAAATGTTTCACCATAAACACCAGAGAATAAAACAATAATTTAACAAAAAAAAATCCTCCAGTTTCAGTAACTTTAACATATAAAATGATCAAAAAGTCACTGAGCCATTAAGAATTATAAATATTACCGTTCATTAAAACAATCCAAACAAATCCTGTTGAGATAAATGACCTTCCTGATCAAATTAAACACTCAAACATAAAATACTAAAATCTCTAAAAATATTCTCATTTAGTTTTCTGGCTTTTAGCCAGAAACAGAAATAATTGTTTGATTCTGACTGACCTGAAAAAGTTTATTCAGATTTAACTTCAGACAGCGAAGAAGAAAAAACTTCTCTCGTCTCAGCTGTATGTAAATATCTGGTTCAAACTGTAAATAACGTTTTGCTCACAACTCAGTTTGATCCAACAGTTCATATTAACAAACCTGATAACTTTATGCATTACTTTAACAGTGTACAAGTTCAACTTTATACAGTAAAATATCTGACAACCTAATTACATGAGTTTTGGGCCAAAAATAGAGAGTAAAAAATAGTCATAATATTATGACTTTATTCTGGTAATTTTATACCAGATAACTCTGTCAAAAAACAAAATGTTAGCACAATCAGACTTGAGCTCAATATGGACAACAAGAGTTAAAACACAAAGCTCAAGTATGTAAACGTAAATATTTCTCCTAGAAGAAGCTGAGAAAAATAATTGTTTATTTTTCAGGCAGATTTAAAAATCATTCCCGTTCTGCGCTGCACTCCTCACCAGCAGGTGGCGGTAAAGCACACCAGGTGTCTGTCACCCATCAACTGAACAAACTGGATTACAAGAGACACTGAGCTGAACCAGCGTTTACTGATCTGATCTACAAAAACATTTACTTTCCCGTTGAGATAAATCAAACATTTTCTAGTGATTATTTCAAGAAAAATAAATCCAATTATGCAGGAAACTGTTTCAGTTTTAGCCTCATTTCTCCGTATTTCACTCGGCGCTTCAGTTCTGCTTTTATTTGAGAGAGCAGCCAGAGAGAACCTGGAGCTCTGACTGCTTTTTTACACTTGGTGCAGAATAAAAGTTAAATGGATGACTTTAGTCAACTATTGTGTTTTTAGAGTGTGTTGTAGAAATAAACATTAACTTAGCTGAACCTGAAGCTTAAGAAACGTGAAACTTTAGAGCAGGGTGTCCAAACTTTATGGCACATCCAAAAGGACAAAAAGGCTGAATAATAAACAGATACTTTAAATAATTTGACTGTTGAAGAGCGGCGTGGAAATTATTCTAGATCCAAACTAAAGAGATCCGCCTTATTAAAACAAATTAAAGACAAAATGTTTCAGACTCTAAGCAACAAAAATCTGCATTTAGGTCAGTTTCTTTGGAACTGCTTTAGAAAAGTTTCATAAACTGATTAAAAGCTGGTTAATGTGCAGCGAAGGAGTGAAAGTTACTGGAAAGACAGAGAGAATAAAACCTGATGATTAAAGAGAAAGTTTACATCAAACAGCTGAGCAGGAACTGCTGCCTGCTGCGTCTGAAGGCAGGGGCCACAAATGGCCCCCGCACCACACCTTGGAAACGCTGCCTTACAGGAATGACCCTGACAGCCTGACGGGGGCAGGAACCCACCCGGCAGAAGCTTGGGGTATTTCTGGTGCACCAGGTTGGTGAGGTCTCCGCCGTCGTCCAGGATCATGTTGAGCGGCGCTCCGTCTCTGAAGTACAGCGTCTGCTCGATGCACCACACGTACTCCTCGTCCGTCTCGCCCTTCCAGGCGTAAACTTTAAAAATAAATCAGAGGTCACTTCCTGCCTGGGCGCTACGCCGAGAGACCGCAGGGGGCGCCGTCTGGTACCTGGAACGCCGGTTTTGGCGATGGCAGCAGCGGCGTGGTCCTGGGTGGAGAAGATGTTGCAGCTGGACCACTGAACCTGTGGAGGGGGTCAGAGGTCAGCCACGTTCACCTTTCACAGATCAAACCACCTCTGATGAGATGACGTCCACCTCTATCAATAATCAATACAAACAGATTTATTGGTGAATCGATCATGTTCGCTGCATGTTTATCTTTTACAGTGCATCACCTGATCCTACACTGCAAAAAACTAAATCTGACCAAACAAACATCAGAGTTCAGATGAATCAGAAAAACATACAGAGTAAAAAATCCTTAATATCGATAATAAATGAGGCTCACTGGTAAATTATTTCACTCAAACATTTTCCCAGATCATCAGTGAAAAAGCATGAAAGAATTTTATTCATTATTAATAAAAACAAGCTTCTATATTTTGTTACTTTTCAGTTATTTTTGTCTTAACTGAACTGAGATATTTGCTCTAGAAACTAGGAAAAAATATTTTTTCAGAGTAACTCAGACTAGATCAGTCACTCCAGATGAACTTAAAGCCAGAGCTTCCAGTCAATGATTTCAGGCCGGTCCAACATGGCCGACGAGTTTGACCCGTTATAAACATCCTGCAGTCCAGATTGGGTTCACATTCTGCTTTAAAACAGATCGGTTTTAAATTTTGTGATTATTTAACTGCAAGTCTGTGGCTCACTGCTGCCTCCTGGTGTCAGAACACAACGGTTTGAACCCATTTCCTCTCCAGAAGTCCAGTTCTGCTCAGACCCAGGCAGTTTTCTGGTCCCATCCTGCTGGTTTGTGCAGGACGGGACCAGTCCGGGTCGGACAGACCCAGATGTGATAACCCCACAGCAGCCTTGAGGAGCAGAACTGAGTCAACATTAGCTCGATGTGCTGGCCCCCTGCAGAGCCTGAGAGCAAACAGCTGCCATAAACACAACAAAGCTCCTTCTTTAGCTCAACATTAACTCAGCCGACAGCAGAGGGTCAAAGGTCACCTCGGCTCCGAGGGCCGTCAAGGTCTCGATGAGCACAGCGGTCTGCAGCGTCATGTGCAGGCAGCCGGCGATGCGCGCGCCTTTCAGCGGCTTGGACTGGCCGTACAGCTCCCTCATCTTCATCAGGCCCGGCATCTCGTTCTCTGCGATGGCGATGGCCTTCCGGCCCCACTCCGCCAGGCTGATGTCAGCTGGACCCGACCGGCGCCGCCAGGGAGGACAACGGTTAGGACACATCAACAACATCTGGCTCAATATTCAGAGGCTTTTCTCTCGGTAAAAACTTTTATTTATTCTCCTTCCTGCAGAAAAACTTTCATCTGAGCTAGGAGGAATAAATCACACTGGAAAACTTCCAAGTTCACTAGAACGCGTCTGCAGGAACCTCACAGAAACCTCTTCAATTCAGTCACATTCAGCCCAACTGATCCGGGTTATCAAGTGCAAGATGCCCAATTATTCTTTAAAAGGTTTCAATGATTTGGGTCAGTCCTGACAGAGTCAGACAAAACTCCCTTCTCTGCACCTTCATTTCTCTCATTGCAGCTTCTTGGTGTTAATTAAAAACCATTCTGCTATGAACTGAAGCAGAATGACCAAACCTGACCAATGGGCAGCAGAAAGTTAACATTTACAAACCTGGAGTCACATAATTAAAATACTCCAACATTACTCCAGTGCATGAATTAAGATTTCTGCAGGCCTTGGACAGTGTTTGTTTGGACTTTGACCCTACTGATCATATCAATCATATTTTGTTTGCTTCCAATCACATGACGATCCAACAGCGTCAATTTCAAAGAAATAAATTGTCTTGCTGTTTTGTTGTTGCTTAACTGGCGCTTTGATTACTTTTAATGTGTTTGATCACAATTTTTCACACATCTGAAGCCATTAACATTACACGTACACTAGAACCTGAAAAACACATTAAAACTATTGAAAATCATAAATAAAACTCTAAAAAGACAAACACTAAGCGCGTAAGGAGACCACGTGTTGTTACAGCCATGTAGCTACTCTCAGTCGGTGTATAATCTGCCTGTTCTTGTCACTCACGAGCAAACTGGCGGTGAAGCGCGAGGCATCACGGGAGATTGAGTTTACAAACACCGCGCGAGCAGTGGAGCGCCGCGCCACGGGCTGCAAAGATTAACTACATTACCCAGAAGCGCTTGGTGAGCCGTTTCAGGTATAAGAGAAGCCCATGCTGGGCGCGATAACATGTCGATTCATTCTCAGGACTGAACTGCAAGCCTGCGAAATGTAAACATGAGACCCAGACTAATCATAAACTACAGAACTACCGAAGATTTAATTAGAATGTGAAATAACCGGGACGTTCAAACTACAACTACACATTAATCTATGCTAACAAGTGAACTCGGCCTGGAAAACAGAAGTCCTAAGGCTAAAACCGGATTCGTATGTAATATGCGAACATAAAGTTGAATAGTGAGTTCTGTTAAAGTTTCTGAACCGTCACAACCAGTTAGAACATTCAACCTTAACGCCAACCAAGCTACTCCGGTAAATACCGATTAAACGGCGAGGAAAGGAGCGCAGCCACATACCAACTTTGTAGGACAGTTTCTCAGACATGGCTGTTCTGTGTGGTTTGGTTCCGAGGAGGTTCCGAGGAGTCCGTCTGAAGCTGCAGCCTGGCCGGCGGACTGAGGCGGAGAGGGAGGGACGGAAACATGACGGCTCGGTTTTTATCGGCCGGGCTTCGTTCAGACAGCTCTCCGTAGTTGGGTGGCTCCGACTCGGGGATGCTCTGGTTTCCTATTGGCTGGGGCAGCTCCCACCCCACAGCCGGGCAGCCAATCAGTACGTGAACTGTGACCTGGGGCGTTCACTGACTGTGGAAAATGTAGTTAGAGCGAGTCTGGACTGGACTCTGTTGGTGTTTTTAGCTGTTATTCCGCAAGGCTCGACACAAAGGTTACAAAAAGAAAAACAAAACAAAAAACACCTGTACCGTGTTCTTCAGTTCTTCTCGGAGCATGCTTATCGTTTAAAGCCGATAAAATTTCTATTTATAACCACTGACTCAACGCTTTATGCAAATCTCCCCGGTTTCGTATAATAATTTAACTCAAAATCAACCCCTAGGATAAAGCTTTCATTTCATTTCTTTGGACTGATAATGCAGAAAAAATGTTACAGGTATGGACAGTCTTTGTATATGAGAGCTCCTAAATATAAGTGAGCAACATTTATGAACTCAATTATCCATAAAGAGGTTAGAGCCGCTGCTGCTCCCCAACGAAAGGCAGGTGAGGCATTCAAGAATATGATCTCGATATTTAAAGGAGTAGCTGAGAAAGATTACAAAAACCTCCAATGAAGCAGTGAATATATTGCCTGCAGTTAATAACTCACTGGTGGCCTCAGTTATTGTACATCCAGATTGGTCCGGGAAGCAGAAGCAAACTATTTTTTATTTTCTGTTCATGTTTTTCTTTTTTGCTTCTGCAGAAATGGAATTAATTTAAGACTGGTTTCCAAGTCTTTTACTGGTTTGTAAAACATCTAATTTGTTTTGTGTGCATGTGTGCCCAGCACCCAAATGTCTGGTAAAAACAAAACAATCATCTGGATCAGCCAAATTTATAATGTAACTTTTACCTGAAAGGGGGTCAAAGCTGACCCACCGTCTTTACTTCTCACACCGTCATAAATTTGCAACCCAGATGTTTATAAATTATAACTTTGCATGTTAGAAAAGATCAAAGAAATGCAGCCGGTAAGACGGACGGTCTGAGAGTGACCTTTGACATTGAGCTGTAACGTTATGCTACAGCTAATTTAGGAGCAGATGTAGAAGAACTGCCAGCAGGTTCCTCTGGCTCTGTGAGCCAGAGTTTAGAAAACAACCGAAAACTTAAACTATTTAAAGGAAATATATTTTTCTAGCAGTAAATGATTCTTTCTGCAAATGTCTGAAAATCAAAGTGAATGACAGAAACTGTCAAAACAAGAGTTTGAGCTTGAAAACAAGGAAGCTGTTGGTGGAGGTGTTCCTCAAGGGTCAGTTCTCAGACCAGTTTTATTTATCTACGGATAAACTTTTAAAATATCTTCGATCCGGAACTGAACTTGGGAACCACTTCCTCCACCAAGTCTTAAAAAAAGAGTCATAACCATTTAATAGAGGAGGAACATTAACAGAACAACTTTAAAAACAGAAAAAGGGACCAGCAATGGCCGATTGAGAAAAAGCATAAAAATCTAATTCTTTTATTTGGAGAATCAGCAATTCTTACAAGTCATTGAATCCAAACTTTACTCAGGTTACCTGTGCTGTAGCAACAGTGAAACATGAAGTCCAGAACCAGCGAAGTCAGGAAGAGCATGACGACATCTGAGGTAAAGTAATCCCAGCATATGTTGGAGCTTTTTACTTATTATAAATACAAAGAGCGGCTTGGAGAGCTGCAATGCTTTTATCAAAGTTTAGATCTGACGAGCAGGAGGAGAGGCTGCAGCCCGGCAGTGAACAGAAGCTTGTTTCCATGGTGATTTCAGCAGGAAGACCGAGTCAGAACCAGAACCCATCGGGTCCATCAGTGAGTGCTGGAGCATAGTTACACATAAAGCCAGTCGTCAGGAAACCGCAAGGCGCAGGAGGTGTCAGGCACGTTTCATTCAGCAGGCCAATCAGAAACAGATCAAACATCAACTTATCAATTTACAGCTGAAACAGAAAACCTCCCTTCAGGAATTCACCTCAGTCTCATTTAATCCCAAACCGTTCAGCAATCTGAGGAGGTTAACTCAGCCAGAAGAGCAGCAGCTCAGAGTAGAACGCTGCGTGTTCTTCCTGCAGAACATTCTGGTTGTTGATGAAATCACTGCAGCTAAATGCACATTGAGAGAAAATTTAAGCAGTTGGTTGATGCAACATGTCTGTTTCAGAGATGTGTGTGAAATTTTAGATTATTTATTTTCATGTTTTCTTCCAAATTACTTTAAGGAAAATAAGATTTGAAGGTGTGGCTGAAGCGAAGCAGCGAAGATTTCATGGAAACTTAAACTCTAGCTGTGCAACAGGAGCAAACGCTCCCTCAGTAACCTGTGGATCACGGTTCAGTACCGATCCGACGTTCCTAAGACATTCAGCAGAAACAGGTTCATCATCTCTGCAGCGCAGCAGACTGACAGGAACATGGAGAGCAGCAAGATGGCCGCCGCCACGCCTCTTTCTGTACACGAGTTGATGCTTCACATTGCTGTAAAACAAGCCTGGTCTTGCTGCTGAGCGCGCGCACACACACACACACACACACACGCACGTACGCACACACACACGCACGCACGCACGCACGCACGCACACACACAAACCATTTCCACAAAAACAGTGTAGCCTCAGGCTCCTGGAGGACATTTTGTTTCACTCAGAGGGAGCAGAGGTCAGAGTTCACTCAGCAGGAAGAGAAACTGGGACGCAAAGCAGCACCAGCAGCCGACAGCCCCTGCTGCTCTGCTAGGGAAACCCCGCTCAGTTGGCCGCCCAGGCCTCCAGGTCGGCCATGTCGTCCTCGTCTTCCTCCACCTTCTTCTTAGCTGGAGCAGAAACAGACAGAGGTCAAAGGCGAGGCTGAGCGTCTGGCACAGCAGCAGTTGAGTCTGAACAGGAAGTCTCACCTGGCTGAGAGGGAAGCGACGTGGAGGGGACGCTAGGCAAAGACACGTCTTCTGTTCCCTCGATCTCCAGCAGGTTTTTATCCAGCTCTTCCTGCTCCAGCTCCTCCAGCTCCGCCATCAGCTCATCCTGAACACAGATACTGGGATTAGGCCATAATCTGGACAGCGCTCCATTAGGCAGTAAAGATGGCCGCCGCAGCGCTCCGTTAGGCAGTAAAGATGGCCGCCGCAGCGCTCCGTTAGGCAGTAAAGATGGCCGCC
>CAEFZY010064867.1:0-55139 GCA_903066815.1 Brachyrhaphis roseni | reverse complement strand
TAATCCTTCCGCATTGGCAATGAATGCAAATGATTCGGTCCAAGAATTGTAGAATCTCTCCTCGGCTATTTTCCTCTTTTGCTCTCCATGGCCCACCAGACACACGTCGGTTTGTTTACAACAGCCACCTGCCTCGCGCCCTGGCCAGCTGGAAGAAACGTCACAGACTATGACGCAAATCTTCGTTGACAGAAATATTGAAATTTATTATTTCTTCTACGCATTTTTATAGCATTGGAAAATGTTAAGAATGATTGTGTCATGTTTGTCCTCCTACAGAAACCATATTAAAACAAAATATATATTTCTCACCCCCGTCTTTTTCCATTTTCAAACATTTTTGAAAAAGCTCCAAAGAGCCACAAGGATCTATAAAATATCCTTGTGGCAACCCCTGAAATAGTTCAATGTGGAAATGAGTTTTATGGTCAGGTAAGACAAACAGAGGGACATATTAACAAATCAATGAATTTGTTAATATAATAAAATAAAATTTGATTCCTTAAATCAATATGGTGGCTACAAAAAAATGTGACGTCAGGTTGCAACACGCCAGCGGTCATTTAACCTATTAGTCAGCTGTGTATATTTGTAGGATTGTAGGTATAATTGTAGACCAGTCAGTCGGTATATAAAAACCTGCAGATATTTACTGCTGGAACAAAAATAAGGTAAAGAAATGATGGAAAGAGAGGAGGGGGAGTCAGGATCCACTCTATTTTTAGACTAAGAAAAATCAGGTGTCTGTAAAAAAAAAAAAAAAAAAGGATAGCGTGGGTAAAACGACATGAAGCTGTGTTGTCGTTTTTATTTTACATGATCCATGACTCAGAGTGCTGCAAGAGCTTAAAGAGAAACACAAGGGAGAACAAAACACGAAAGAACAGCATGAAGCATGTTCCATACTGCAGAAAACAGTGAAATGAGAACGTAATCACAGAGGAAAAATCAGGCCTCTGATGGTCAGTGACTTTCCACGACAAATGAGTTGAACAAACAGCATTTCTCACAGCAGACAATGCTCCTTGCAGATTAGATTAGCTTCTATTACATCGACTTTGCCTCACAAAAGCAGACCTTCCTGCTTAAGAGCAAAGAAGTTTTCTTGTGGCGTGTGTGTGTCAGACTTCCTCCATTTCAGTTCATCCACAAGCCTGGTGAACATCACCAGCGCATAAATGTCCTCCTTCCCTGACAGCACAAATTCAATTGACTTGATTGCTCTTTTATAAAATGAAACTCCGGTAAGGACACAGCGAGGGTGGACGGCTGCTATAAAAAGACCCCAGCTCTTCTTAGAGTCCACCCACCCACACCGCCAGAAACTGTGGTGTCCACGAAGAAGGGGGGGCGTGGAAGAGAGCCACACAAACCGTTTGTTTTATTTCCCAGACAACGCTGCAGTAGGACCATTAGCAATGACGTGCTACTCATCAGCAGGCTCATCAGGGATGCGCGGGGACAGGCTGTACCCCTTTCGTCCCTGTCAACAGCTCAGCCCAACCTAGCATCACCTGTTCGAGGGAGTCGAGGTGGGAGGGCGGGCGGTGAGGGGAGAAAGATGAGGTTTTTTGGGACTAAAGGCGCAGAGAAAGCACAACGTTCTGTTCGGCGCCTGGCTGACGCCCAAGTACAAGATGGAGGCACAACTCGGGTTCTGTCAAGATGCCCGACAATCAAAAATAATTACATAAGATCATTTAGATACAGCAAAAATATACCATCATGAACAGTGACAGAGTTCTGTCTGTGCAAAACTTAAAATCACAGCAGCTCTGTAAACTGTTGAAATGGCCTGTGTGTGTGGGTGCGCGTGTGGAGGGGTGTGTACGCGCGCAAGGCGGTAATCGAATAAACAGGATGTGATGTTCTTCATCTATCAATCATCATTATCCAATTCAGAAGGGGATGTTAGGCTGATCATCACAAGGTTTCAGTGCAGAGCTGAAGATCCAAACAGCATGACGGGAAATTTATATGTAAACAATCATTTTAATAACATTACTCGTGACTTTTTAGTTTTTAAACTTGCAGAAGAAAATGTAGAAAAACAGTGCTTTGCAAAGTGCTCCCTAGTGCTGCCTGAACATTTTCAAATGTATTTTATTGGGATAAAATTAATGTATTTTATTGGGATTTTCATTAAATCAAATGAAACTTTTTGTTTCATTTGATTTAATGAAACAAAAAGTAGTCCACAATTGTGAAGTAGAAGGAAAGGCATACATGTTTACCTTTTTTGTTTTGTTTTTACAAATAAAAATCTGACTTTCACTTTTGAAAGTGAATATTTTAAAGAGAAACTTTTCACTTCAGCTACAGCTGATAGTCATTTAGGCTATTTCTCAGCTATGCACATCTAGAGACCCATGTTTTTGCTCCATTCCTCCTTGCAAAGCTGCTCGAACCAAAACATATAAAGTCAAGTTGTTGTTTTTGGGGTTTTTTTACCACAAGCTTTCTTAAGTGCATATTTCTAAAACTTAAAAAGCTATTTTTAATTTGAGCATTTTGCAGCTTTACAGGCTCTGGACATTTTATTAAAAGCAAAATTTACTATAAAGGTTGCTGACCATGGCTCTCTATTTAGTCAGTATGAGTGCTTTGCTGTTACCAAGTTAACAAGATACCAGCTGAAACCCCTGACAACCAATGAATAAAGCCCATTGAATATTTCAAAACACTTCCTTGTAGGTAGATGTCTGCACAGATTAACACTTCCCAAAAAGGGAAAACAGAAATACCTGGTAAATTTCCCAAGCAGGGTTTTGTCTGTCAAACACAACTAATGTAATGAGAAAATTTAATGTGAGAAAACAAATGTAACCCTATGATGGCTTAAATGAATACGATACACTTTGAATGCTCTCAGCATCTTTTCATAGATCAAATAATTTTAAGCAATTTTTAAAATTTCAAGTAAAGCAGCCACGCTAATCCAGCTAATAAAACGCACATGGATACATCACTGCACAGAGATATGAGATTATAGTCTGTTTGCTTCCTCTGTTGACTCTAGCAGACCAGAATATCAAAGTAAGCAGTCATTTTAACAGTCGAGCAGCTGCTTCATCTCTGCCTCTATCTGCTGCATCTCGTCTGCTAGTCTTCGAGATTATACCTTATCCTGGGTCGGAGTGGAAGTAATTGTGTTACCTGGATGGGATGCTTGAAGCATTTCATAGTCTTTTAAAAAAAGACCGAAGTTAAAGCCATGTGCGGAGCAAAGACTTCAATGCTGCAACAAACAGCACATTAAAACGTTTTCTATAACAGACTAAAAGGAGATTTACAGTTTCCACCTGGTGCTCCTTTGGTCTTCCTGTGCAGCAGATCTAAGCTGATAAACAGTGCAGAAAGCCCCAGTTCTGAGCTCAAATATGTAAGCAGCTGCATACGTCACCCAAACTTTTACCGGCAGGAAGTGAGTCTCGACTCTCTTCTCTGACAAGCCATCACTCAACGGCTTCGCACTCACTTATGTTCTGTGTTCTTCTTAGTTACAGAATTACATATTTGTGCTATTGAGGTGGGTCTGATAAGTTAAAGTGAGGGTTCCTGCAGGAAAACAGATCCGTCACATGCGCTCTGCTATGAATACTCAAACGAGGCCGGGAGACATGCTCTAGAGCTGCGGGCTCCTCTGTCAGGAATTTTCCACTCCGCCGTCACAACACGCAGACGTACAGCATTTATTTACAGTGTTTTCCTCATGACCGTCAGCAGCTTGTCGGGCACTCCTGTAACTGTATATACCATTGCTGGAGTGGAGAGCAATTTTAGCCTCTGGAAGGAGATCAGTGTTACTCAGAAGAGCAAACATTAGCAGAGGATTTGCACAATTAGAAATTATAGCTCTCCATTCACCAGGAAGCCCACTGTGGAGCATCACAACATCCAGTAACCAGGTTCACAGCAACCTGCGCTCCATCTTTTACTGGCACCGTTCATTTGTCTGATGTTAAAATTAGACATTTACCTCACGGATGTATAAAAAGCATACTTAAAATATTTTTTTCTCTCATCTGTTATGAAAAATGCGAAATATAAAAGTAAAGCTAGAAATATACATTCACATCCGTGTCCAGAAATCCTTAAAAGACCAAAGGAAAAAAAACAACAAAAACACACACACACAATTCAAGTCCCACATTAATTTTAAGTAAACCAAACCTGAATCTAGAAATCTTTTAAAGCCATAAAAACAATATGTGCTGAATTAATGTTTGATATGTGATAAATGAGAATCTGCCTTTCTGGACCAAATATTTCAAATTTAACTCTTCAACATTTAATTTGCTTATAAAAACAGCAGAATATAAAACAGTCTTCTGTCAGTTCTGTTTCTTACTTAACATTAAAATATCATAAAATCATCTTGTTTGAAAAAAGAAAAACTTCTTTTGACGGCAGCTGAAAACTAAAATGAGAATATGGCGCACAGTACTAATGTTTGTTCATAAAAGCCGCGAGGGCTAATGCGAAATCAGTGACCCCTGCATGAGGCTGTCTTTTATTCCCATCTGCACTTATTTTTTTGAGTCAGCAATGCAGCAGGACTTCATAATATTCTGGTGGAATTATAAAAACATTTAGCTTACAGCGCTTTTCAAAAGTGTTCATGCCCCTTGAACTTTGCTGTCTTGTTTCACCCACAAATTTTTATGTATTTTTATTGGTAAGGGGAACAGGAAGAAAATGAGAGATGATTTTCTAAATTTAAAAAACAAAAAAGGAAAAGTGTGGCAGTTAATTGTATAACTTGAGCCAATAGTTTGTAGAACCACCTTTTTGCTACAATCACCCAAAGTATTCTAGGATGTATCTCAACCAGCTTTCATGTCTGCACTTTGACTAGGTCATTCTAGCAAATTAATATTCTTCGATCTAAACAGAGTTTCTGAATTGTGGTGTTGAATGCCCATCATGTTTTGGGTGTTTCTCTTTTGCAATACATTCAGCTTAAATGGATGTTAAACAGGCTTTAGAAGCCTGGTTAACCGGCTTCTAAAGCATTTGATGATGATGATGACATAATCCAGTCATTTGAATTAGACCAACTGGAGCAGAGACACATTTAAAATATGGAGGAATGGGGGCCCTGAGGACCATGGTTTAGAAACACTGATCTAAACCAGCTCTATTGTAACTCTGGCTGTTTGCTTAATATTTTGTCCTGCTGGAAGATGAATCTTCATGCTACTCTCAAATCTTCTGCAGCCTCTGAAAGGTTTGAATCCAGAAATTAAGCTGGTTTTAGCTCGAAGCAGCTTTGCTGTCCTTCCTGAAGAACAGGAAGGACAGCATACCATGCTGCTACCACTACCATGTTTTACTGTGAGGATACTTAGTTCATAGTGAGCTGAATGTTAGTATTTCACCACACATGGTGTTTTGAATCTAGGTCACTAACCTAGTTAGTAGTTCACTAACTACATGACTGCTAAAAGCTAATGATTGTGCTGGGTTTTTAGAGTGTCTGAATGCAAAAACACACAGCAAACTTTTTTCAGGTTCCTTTATATAAAATTCTGCAAACTAATTCAATATTTCTACACAACAAAAATATTAAGTTAGTAATTGATTGGAAAATAGTGGCCAAACAAGGCAGAAACATTTCCCTAAAGTTTCAAAACCACCTGGTAGGTGTTTAAATTTGAATTTGCAACAAAGCCTTTTCCCATTTATGACATGGTGTACATTGTGCAAGTTTCTGCCGGGGGGGAAGGAAGAATGTCCAAACCTCAAAAAACTGGTTAGGTGTACGAAACAGGAATTGTTGCGTATGCAGCAGAGAAACCTCAGCATTATCTTAAAAGGTCAAAACGACAGTTAAGCTCATGTGCACACAAAAAAATTTAAGAATCAGCAAATTCTTTGCTTCTTCTTGAAACAAGCAGCATGATCACAAACTTTTTCCTGAATCTTAAGTTATATATTTTTAAAATGCATCTCATTGCAAGAGTACAAAAGTGCTGAAATGATATAGAGCTCAGAGAAGAGCTGATTTTTTTTTTGCTGATTGCTCTTGTATAATAAGCAAAGGGAACAAAACTCAAAATATATATAAAAAGCTAACAGCGGTACTTATGAAGAATGTACACATCTTAAAAACAACAAATCTCCAGCAGCCAGGACTCATGTTTTAACACGTCAAAGCAGAACTTACTTCAGCCACAGCAGTACCGGCCCACAAAACTGCTTGTGTGTGTCCTGAATTTCTGCCTTCGATACATTTTATCTGCATGTTTCATCATGTTCTATTACGTTCAAGCAACGGTTTCAGTTTCGTAACGTAGCTTTTACATTAAAAACCCACAAACTCACAATTTCTAATCTTAGTTGAAAGACCTGCTGAGGTGTTGAGCGGAAAGCAGAAGGTGAGAGCGGAGCGACAAAAGGTGCAGCCGCTTCTGCCCTCGTGAAACAGCGATCATCTGGACAACAGGCGCTACAGCCTGCGAGTCAGCGCTGCCTCAATGACTCACACAAGCCCTGCTGAGTCAAGTGGAGCGACTCTTGTTGCAGAGAATTACGGACTCACACTGGAACAAAAACAGGCCTCAGGTATGCAAGAATTGCTGGCATGCAGGTTCTTGGTATACATCAACACCATTGACTGCTATTCCTCTGTTCCTCGAGAAGGTGCAGAGACAGGGATCGAGTTTGTGACTCGTCAAGCATGCTGTTATTTAAAGCAGAGCAGGGTCTTACATAAAGTCTCACACCTATGTGTCACTGTGTAGGCTCTCTGAGAAATGGACACACACAAAAAAGACAGATCATGGCATGAAGCTTGAAGAATACAATTAGTCTGGTTCCATGTGCGTCCGCACACCGTTCAAATAACAGCCATGAAGAGACACAGAGTCAGTTCAAGGCTGTTTGTGGCCTTTCCACCACCATCAATATTCACAGATCTAATAATAGCCCCTCTGTATCATCCATCTCAATGTTTATTATACACATAACCATTTTTACTGCAGCTTAGAAAGTAGTACCCCATAGAAAGGTGCAGCACATGTAAGCTGCTTTTATGACATTAAACTGTTCAGGAACAAAATATTAGAAATGCATGGGAAGGGGCTGCACAACATCACAACAACATTGTTCTTGAATGTTGCAATGACGATATGATTCGGAATAAATAAACAAATACTTAAATCTACAGTGTTAATGTCGGTTTTCTCTGGTTGCACTGAAAACACAGACATCAAAGAGAGAGTAGCCATACTTTTATAAAATTAGCTAATATTTATTGGCCTGTATGTGGCCGAATGTGAAACTGTTTATATGATTGGTTTATTTCAAGGAAAACGTTAAATTTTTATGGTCTACTGTAGTCCTCCCACTCTCCTTCAGCTTTAACATTTTGACAGAGGCTTGACATACAGCGACAGCCCATCAAACTGGATGAATATATTATTTGCAAGCAGTTTGAATTCTCCTCACCTGGAATTTTACAGCCAACTAAATATTCCGTCAGAGTCAGTACAAATGCAACCATTGAAAAGGAATCGCAATATTGATTTGATGTATTGTGCAGCTGCTAGTTTGATTCGATTTTTTTTTAACCATTTCTATACGTGAACTGGCCCGGTTTGTCTTGCAAAGTGCCCCATGAGGATAGTTTTAAGTTGGTGCTATATAAAAAGCAGAACTGAAAACATGTGGTTTTCTTGAGTCTATTAAATGGCCATTTCTGCTGGGGAGGAGGGGAAGGCATCTGCTCCCAGGGGGCAGTTTTTCTGAAAAGCCCATATAAAAATCATATGCATGATAAGATCTGCCAATGTCACAGTCGGGGTATCCAAAACACCTCCTCATCTGTTAATGCATACCATACCTCCCTGTGAGCTGCAAAAGGGTTATGGATTCACAGGAGTGCAGGACAATACTCTGCATGCAAAGTTAGTCTAAACACGTCTGCTGGAGAGCGAGCATAGCACATGTGGAATGCACGGCTTGTAAGGAAAATAAGATTTATCGAAGGTGGCGTTACATCCCTGAGAAGATGAACTGAAGTAAACCCACCGTCTCTTAGTTACCTAGCAACATGGCAGCAGGGTAAAGGCAAACTGATGCCTGGCAATGCTGAAAACATACCTGAACCCGAAGCACATCTGCCTTCAACACACTCCTCCAGCAGCAGCAGTCTGGGATTCAACGTTCATCAGTCTCTCCTCTGGGTTTTATGGCCACCACCTTCTTCCAGTAACACAGATACCCCTTCAGCATGAGGCAGCCTCCGATCTCGGCGATGCCATGGCCGAACGGAGCGCAACGAAAGTCAGTGACTGATTTCCGTTCCCTGGCTCGTCAGTCTGTTTGTTTGTATGTCCCCTCGGCAGAAGAAGGGATGCGGGTACGACGTTTAAAAACGACTCGCGTAGACACATCATCAGCCCCGGGGGTGGGCTACATGAAAACAAACGCAGGTTCTGCCCATGTTTACAAAATCGGGCCACATCATTGCGCGGGACAGCAACACGCTGGATTTCCTCAATCGACAGAAAAGGCCAAAAGCTGTGGAAACGTTAAAATGTCCTTGGAGTACTCGCGCTCCGATCCTGTGAGTTGGTGAGTGGGCTCGTCCTGCGGGGAGGAAAACGCTGACAGGGCAGTACTCAGGCCATTAGCTGCTCCTTCCGACCACAGAACCGGTAAAGGCGACGAGGAGACCGACAAGAAGCTCTCACCATCACAACTTGCCAATCCTCCCAAGTCTGAACCGCTGTTTAGACTTGAGCCTTCTCAAGCGCGACACGAACTTCAACGCAGGTAAGAAGAGCATCGTACTTCCGGTAGTTATTTCAAATTAAAAGTCCAGAGTGACGTTGCATTCGTTTAAGAGCCATAGCGTCTTTCAGTTTTCACTAAAGTTCCCTTTTTGAATTTGCTAATTCAAATTCTAAAGGACCCTATCTATAGAACACAAGGAAAACGACATAAGAAAATTATTAAATTTTTATTTTGAAAGGATTACCAACGTAATTTTCGGCATTTGCCTTTCTACAACGCACACTTAACGATCTGCAAGGCGTTGAGCGTAGCGCTCCCCCTGGTGGCAATAAAATATTTTTGCTCGAAACCAGACAAGAAAGTTGACACTTTAGTATTTTCTAAAATAACAAAAAGTCCAATAATGTAATAAATTATTTAGGAGCCTTAATTTAAAAAATCGAACTAAATGCATTTTCAGCTAATGGTAAGGCTACCTCTAATTTATTCAAATTCAGTGGCATCAGAGCCAGGGATCTGAAAAGGCTAAACAGCCTGATAGAGAAGGCTGGTTCTGTTCTGGTTTTGCTCTAGGCTGACTGTGGGACCCCTGGAGATGATGATGCAAAGAAGGATTCTTCGTAAAATCAAGAAAATTATGGACAACCTGGACCATTCTCTTCATGAGTCTGTCATGGGAAAACAAAGTATCTCCAGTCAGAGGCTTCTTCAGATTGACTGTAGTACAGATTGCTACAGGAGATCTTTCCTGCCAACAGCCATCACTATCTACAATAACTCTTTGAAGACTTTGAATTAATAAGTTACAACGACATTTAATTTTCCTTTGGGAATAATAAATTACTTTTTGAATTGAATTTGAATAGAAACATTAGATGAAAATGTAAGTTTCCTTTCCACATGTTAGACAGATGTCGTCACGGGTCATCAGTAACAGATTGTCTTTTCCCGATGACCTGTTTCCTGATTTACTAATTTTAGTTACTGTCAGTGAGGAACAGGAAGCATTACATCACAGTCCATTAATGTGTATGTGGAAAAAAAAAAAACTGAGAGCTATTTTTATCCAGGATGCATTTTCTGAATAGCAGTGTAAGTTTATTAGATTTTTTTTTCATCCTTTACATGTCTCATCTATAATAAAATTGCATGATATGACATAAGCAACATAGTTTATATAGATGTTTATATGTTTAAATTTGTTGTAAAAGACACTGTAGATGTCCTCCATCATCTGTAGATGAACCTCAAAGGTATAGGCTTGGTGTACCTTTGAGGTTCCAAGGACTGCTTTCTTTAGGACATAGGTGTCAGAGGTTGTTACTTGAATCTGCAGAAACCACTCTCCCAGTATAGAGGTCACAGGTCAAAGTCCTCCAATGACCACTGCCACCATTGAGGCTTTCCCTTTCTTTCAATACCCGAGTTTATTCTTCTTTCACCCCTTGGTTTTTCTCAAGCTTCTTATTGTCTCTTTTGTTTAGGTCTGTATTCCATAGAATCACAATACCTATCATTAATCCCCTCTTTTACCTTTTCTCTATCACCACAATGTCGAGTTGGACAGTAATCTCTGGTTTATAATCTGGATCCCAAATTCTAGAAGGATCTTATCTCTGTCACCATCAGTCACTCTTGATGGAGGCTCCCATTTTGACTGTGGGACTTCAGGACCTTATTTGGTACATGTGTTCCTCTGCACTATTCCAGACACTTGGTTTTGGCCTTCCATGATGGCCAGGGGTGTCCAATTTCTCCTCAAAGGCCAGTGTCCCGCCTCTGGGTTTTCCTAGGATAGTTTCTAAACTCTTCCCATGCGGACCAAAATAGCCAAAATCAAAGTACTTCATTGTTTTAGAAATAGAAATGTACTGGTAAGTGGACTTGACTTTGAATATATTTATATATATTTCTACATAAACTACATTAAAAATTCATTGAAGGGAGATTTGCTATATATTCGTGCCGTGCCATATAAGTAAACTGAATAAAAAATTTTGTTTAATTGAAATTTTTATGTTGCAATTTTGATTTGTTCCACTGTTCAGCATACGGTGGTGCTATTGAGTCAGCAAAACCTTCATTGTCGCCTCGAAGAAAAAAAGCAAGCCTGCTGATTGGACGCCTATTAAAATAAACAAAGCGGAAGGTTGAGCCTCACAGTGAGGGTTTGAGGCTGCCCCCTCTTCTGTCTAGAAACGGGAAACTTTTAGTTTTACTGCTGATTGTGTAAATTGCAATGTGATGCCATCCCTTCTCCCGTTCACCAGCGGCTTACTGGGAGCATCCAGGCGGCTCATGTGGAGAAATACTCCTGGTCTCTCTCCGCTGCTCAGGCTGACCCTGCCTGCACCCTCATGGGTTGTGGCTTTTGGTAAGAAGGACCTGCCTGATCTCCCAGTCCTGTTGGAGGAAGAGCTGGAAGAGCAGTTTGTGAGGGGATCCGGGCCAGGAGGACAAGCTACTAACAAAACCAGCAACTGTGTAGTGCTCAAACACATCCCCACCGGGATTGTAGTGAAGGTAGCTCTCCTGTTTGTCCATTTTTTAAGGCTTAGCTGTTATGCTTTCTGGCTGCCAGGGTTTACTTTATCTGTCAGTTAAATCCGCACCACTATTCTTGCCTGTGATAAACAGTGGATAATAGATTTCTGATTTTCACTGATATTTTAATATAAGAGAGGAAACATAAAACGTCTCTCTAAAAACTAGCATTTATTATAATTCCCATTTATAGTAAGTAAATGTAAGTACCCTTGCTTCGGATTATAACGCCTAAGAAACTTGGTATCATATTTATTTAGCACAGTTGATATTACATACAGTCTCTTATTAATCCACTTGGATTAGGTTAAATTAATTAATTAATAATTAATAGAATCAATATATTTTATCTAAGTTTTCAAACAGGTCCTACACCTTAAAATACTAGACTTGTATTGTGAGGAAGCTCCTTAATATTACTTTAAAAAGCCAGAAAGGTAAGTGTGAGCAGTGATATATGTTTTTATGTTTTAGAGCTGAAGTTTCTAGTGATGATTGGTCAGATTATATAGTACAACTGGCATGTCTCCAAGTGGATCATTAAAAAAAACAGAGGTTAGAGGGAGTCAGGAAAAGAACTGCCATTTTATGAGTTGATTGTTTTGGGTTCCTAAAATTCAGAAAAATACACAAATTCTCTCATAGTCATACAAGAAGAATATGTTGAAAGTTTTAAAGCAATCGGCTATTTTTGTCGGTCCTCTCTACTTTTTAATAACAAAAAGTACAACATTATATGTGAAATATCTAGAATATATTGCTGTAAAACATATGTACTTTAATACTTTAATTTGCTGGCAGCTAGAATTAGGAATTGTGTTTTATTACTTCTGTTTCTCTCTTATTCATCCCCTCTTGTAGTGTCATCAGACCAGATCTGTGGATATAAACCGAAAGCGTGCCCGGGATATAATGAGGGAGAAACTAGATGTGGCGTATAAAGGTGAACTCAGTGAGTTGGTGGTGAAGAAGAAAGAATCTGTGTTGAGGAAACAAGAAAAACGGAAGAAAGTGAATGAGAATTTGGAGAGGAAAAGACTGTTTAAAGAAGCCTTGGCTGCAGACAATAAACCTGGAGATGACACCGCTTAAAATGTTTGTGTGGATAGTCCATTGTAGGGGTGCACCGATTTATTGGCCAGCCGATTTATCGACCCCAAGCTTCTTTATTTTAGGAGATCTGTGATCGGCTGATATTGTATGTGAAGTCTGTCTTATCCACTGATCTTATTTGCCTCAGCAAATGTCCGAAACTCAACTACTGTCATCTGTTGCTCTGATGTGAGAGAGGGTTGACTGATAGATCAGCCCACCAGGTCATGTCTGCATGTTTGCAGTTAAAAATAGTCACCCCACTGTTCCCACCTGAGTGACTTTCTTGCTATATTTAGCTATATTGGCCAGATCAGGCTTTTTAGAGATCAGTAAACTGCGATCAGCCAGGAAACTCCAATCGGTGCACCCCTAGTCCATTGTAATCTTGAAATAAACAGTTTATTCATTCTGAAAAATGTATTACAAATCTTGTGTTATTTTTATTCTCTTAGTTACTCAGAGTTATTGAACTAATGATTTGATTTTTTTTAATCTATCACTAGTACTACTACTCCCATCTACTTCCACTAGGTGCCAGTAAAAGCCTATTCCCCAAAAATCCTATTAAAAATGTTAAGATTTCAGATGATCAACATTCTGTCACTACAGAATGTTTATAAACCAATATGAACATTGGTTTATATTGTGTGATTTTTTTTTTCTTTTGTGGGAATTGTTTACATTTGGGGTTTGTTTACATTTGTGGGCAAGAAAGAAGACAATTATTTGTAGTATTTTTATATATTTTTTCTTTGTATGTATTTATTTGACTTTTCATTCCTTATTTTGAAACAATATTTTTATATCCGTAATATGCAATATAGCTTTGAATTGACATACAGATGTTTATATGTTGTCGAATAGATGTAGTAGAAGTTGCAACCAATGGGGAAGCTGCTTTGAAGCACGCGCTCCGCCTCTCTGATTAAATTACCCAATGGGAATCGCAAAAGGATTTTTTAAATCCTCCATACCGACTGTGTAACGCGCTGTGGTTTGACATTTCTTCGACATTAAAGTTAAATTAAACTCTCAGAAGAACTCGGTGACACGGAGGACAACATTGTTTTTGGACAATATTCTCGGAACTGAGGATGGCAAAAGGTTAACTTTATCATTAGTTGTTTGTACAATGCAGCTGTGACATTTTCTAGAAAGCGGATAAAAGGGCTATAAATATTGCCCTGTGTAGGTTATAGCAAATTATTTACTAAAACGAGAAACCCAATTTAACGCAGTTTTCTAAGAATTTACGGTAAATTTTACGACTGTTGTATTGAATAGCTATTTTTTGATATTCTTTTGTTTATAAAGGGAAGAAAAATGGACCAAAAACCGACAAAAAAACAGGTGAGACTGCTGAACAAACAACTACCTCACGAGCGGAGACAAAAGAAAACAAGCCACAAATTAACAAGGTATGTTTCCTGCATGTTATGCTTTATACACCCCCCGTTTGTCAACTCGTATAGCAAGGAAATTAAACTTCAAAATGCCGTCATAATACTCACATGCCTCGTACTGGCATGAACAATATAAAGTTTACATTTACAGAAATGAAGTGTGCATGTAGTCAGCAGGGTTCATGCTCGTAGCACATAAGTTACTATGGCAACTTATCCTGTGCAGCTAGCTTGCTCCAGACCAGGCTAACACAAGTTCACTTTGGTTTTCAGTCAAGAGCTGTCATTATTTTAACATTATGTTTCTGAAGACTGCTGTTGTCCTAAATTGAAAGAAAGGCCTTTAATAGATTTTGCATGTTTTGAGAGGATTCGAGAAATGGCATGATTGTTCTAATCAAGCAGCATAGGGTATGGAAACCCAATTGCATTTCCAAACCTTGTTTCAAAACGAAGTTGTTTTTCCAAACCTGAACAACCAGTTTATTTTCAAATCTGTGGATTAATGTAAGTTGAATGCAAATTTCGGTCTATCACACAAGCCCCCTCCCCCATTTAGTTTAGAAATGTGTTTTTGATATACTGAGAAAGGGTGGTCATAATTAAGATGAAGGGTTGAATTTCATGGGAACTATTAATTTGTAATGTTTGTTTGCATACATATAAGGCAGAAATGATATACAGAGATTTAATAAAATGACTTGTAACAAATAGTGTAACATGGATGTTCAAATGGGGCTCTGTGTCCTTTTTCCATCCAGTCAATAGGAATTATATAAAATACACCCATTATGTAAATCAGATTGTTTAATTTGGTTGCAGAGATGTACTGTGGGGTTTCTGTTTAACCCAGCCAGCTACAAGGTTTTTTAACTGCCTTTCAAAATACAATATTGCATTTCTTTTGCCCTACTGGATCTTTATGGGGGGTTTTTCTGATTAATTTAAAGAAAATTCACTTTTACAGGAATGTGTTGGTAAAGCACCGTCAGTCCCCCGGAGTCTGCGCAGTCCAGGTAAACCCAGGTCCCCGCTGAGCGACAGCTCCAGTATGCTCATCCTGGAGAGGAATGATTCTGATGCCACTGATCCTGGTCTGTCAAAGCTGAAGCAAGGTGAGTTTCCCAGAGACAAATCAGAAATATTACCACTTTCAAAAAGACAGACGATAAAACTCTTGACCTTTTTTGCATTCTTTTTCTTTTTACAACATAAGTATTTTTACACCAAAATTGTGCATTCATGTTTTTTCTTTACTTAGGATGGCTGTACATACAAATGCATGACACCAAAAAAAAAAGTAACCCAAATATAGTTTTTGTTCCACTTGCATTCATTCATTACATAAAGTTACAATAAAATACATTCAAGTTTGATTAATGTGATCAAATCCAAGAAACTTCAAAAGAACTATTAATACTTTTACAATGTTCTCTAAAGCAGCTTCTCTGAGCTTTCTGTCCTTCTCACAACAGACACAACCGATAAAGCAAAATCTAAGAGCTGTAGCTCCACAGAGCAGAAACCAGACGCGCCGTGTCAAAGTGAGACAAAAAAGCAAATCTCTGGCAAACTAAAGCAAAAAGAGCCCAGCGCAGAATCAGATGGTAGCCACGCAGTTCCATCAGCCACGCCTCAGAGTAAAGCCCACCGCCGCAAGCGTGGAGCAAAAAAGTGAGTTCATCATGTCCACATTACTCGCCAAGATGCCGATGCACTTTCACAGCTGGTTGAACAATCATAATGTCTTTCTCTCAAGGACAGAGAACAAAGCTCTTCAAAACAGAAAAGTCACAGATTATTTTCCCATCAGGAGAAGTAACAGGAAAACTAAAACGGAGATAAAGGTTTGTATGTGGAAAAAGAAAATACTGCTTTTATTAAGTGATGGTGAGAAACTGTCACTTTGAAGTTTGTAGTTTTGAGTAAAACTTTGATCTGATTGTCAGAGTGAAGAACACAGACACATTGATGACCTGTTAAAGAACGGCATCGAAGAAGGACTGGAGGTATCGTGACCCTTTTATTTCACCAAATACTATATTCAGATGTGTGTTTGGCAGAAACATTATTACATTCATACAGCGGTTTAACATTTCGCCAGACCAAATAAATGCCAGAGATTTGAATGTCATCAGGTCAAACAAATAGAAGGAAAAGGAAGAGGAGTCTTTGCTGTGAAGAGTTTCAATAAGGGAGATTTTGTTGTCGAGTACCATGGCGACCTGCTGGACCTGGCTGAGGCCAAAAAGAAAGAGGCCCAGTATTCTGAGGACCCTAAAACCGGCTGTTACATGTATTACTTCCAGTATCAAGCTAAAACCTACTGGTAGGTTGAAATAACACCAATATAACTAGAAGACTTGGAGCCTATTGAAGCTTAAAACGTTTTGCTGTCTTTGCTTTATAGCATAGATGCTACCAAAGAAACGGACCGTCTTGGACGGCTGTTGAACCACAGTAAAAGTGGGAACTGCCAGACGAGGCTCCACCCCATTGATGGGACACCTCATCTGATCTTTGTGGCCTCCAGGGACATCAAGACAGAGGAGGAGCTGCTCTATGACTACGGGGATCGGAGCAAAGAATCCATCTCTGCACACCCCTGGCTTAAATACTGAAAGTTTTATTACGCTGAACACCAGTTGTTCTCAGTCTTTATAAAAGTGAGCTGTACATAAAATGACACTCTTTGAAAACATGCCTGAAGTGAAGCTGTGAGCTTCAATACTTGAAGTGTTTTTTTTTTTGTTTTTTTTTTGCAAAATGTGCTTTTATTCTTTTAGTTTCTTTTTCTAAATGAATTGAATGCTATTTTGGCTACAGTAAAAAACAGCCTGAGTTTGATATGAAGAATAAAACAGTTTTCATTCCAGCTGTAGCCTAATGAATACTGGTTACAGAGGGAATGACCTAAAGATCATTTATGATGCTCTTCAGGGTGTCATGCATTATTTTCTTCATTTCTTCATTACTCTGTGGTTTCTCATGAAGTTCTGTACAGCTAAGACAAAAATTATTTATACCCCTGGCAGATTTAGCTTCAATGTAATCTTTTGGTTTTAACCAACATGTTGTTGCATTAGGGTTATGACAAAGAGGCCTTCCAACCTCAAAGACTTTAAATAAAATACGAAGTGGAAATATGAAATAAGCTGCTCAGCAACTGGAAGTTTGATTGCTATCAAGCTGATAAACTATTTCCACTGATTATTGGTAAAGTTATATTTTTTTTACATTACATCTCTTAAAATGAAATTGTGAATAACTTTTTTTAGAATAAACTTTTATCTTCTGACAGCTGCATGTCTAATTTTTTTCCAGAAACAAACTTGTTGGTCGGATGAAAGAAAAAATACTTCTGTTATATATATGAATATCATAATCCTGGATTGTATGAACAACAAACCTCACAGACCTTTAAACAGCTGCATTTATACTGAGATTGATTGAATTGTACACAGGTGAATATTTAGTATTTTAACAGTACTATGGAGTATCAGAGTAAATAGATCATGGTACAAAAGCATGACCCATTCTGCAGATTTTATTTGTAAAAACAGAAAATAATATCACATGTTGTGTCTAAGTGGTATTTTTTCCTAATTTCTTCACAACCTGCAACATTTACAACACTTCAATAGCAAATAGCCCCAAAAATCCAAGATAAAAAATAAAATCTGCATTGTTTTGTTGATAGGATTGACTGGATGGGACCATATTTTATCTATTTGTATACTTCATGATTTAAGACCAAACTTAAATGAGCAAAAATACATTTTTAAAAATGCTTGAACAGGGAATGACTCTAACTTAATACTTTCCAGTTACCTAAACATATTTATAGTTCAGCTTCTCCAGTACGGTAATACTAAAAATCATATTAGATTAAAAATGATACAAAATATTGTTAGACTGATGTGTAAACAACAATAATTACAAAAGTGGTTAGAAATTGTGCAGATAAATCCCATTTGCCTCTCAAACAGGTCGTCTGAAGGATTCCTCTCATTTTCTCCTGAATGAAAACCTAAAAACAGAAAGAGTCCAGAGTCAGTTTTGTTTATCATGTGTGACCAGTCATGGTTCTGTACAGTCAGGGAAAGTGTCTAGGTTTTTTACTTCTGGTCTGAAAAAGCATAAACAACATTTTCATTTCCAGAATTTTTTCTCCATACGATTGTTTAAAAAATATAAACCCTTCCATCCTAACATCAATCCATCATCCTTCCATCCATTCATCAATCAACAATCTGTGATATGTGTGGTATAGGCTTAGATTCTTTTCCCCCATCTGTAGCCATCACTTTTTGGCCTCTAGTATTTTGTATAAAGTTGTTTGTGTCCGCTGCTGTGAGACTCTGACTAGCTGGCTTAATGTTACATTGGCATGAAAAATTTAAGTTCATAACATTTGGAATATATTAGCCAACAGTGACTTTCCTCCAATCAGTCCTTTGCAATATAAACATTGAACACATTGATATTATGATGACAAAACATTTGTGACATGTTGTGCACCCCTGTAAATTGTATTTGGAAAGTATTAAGGGCTCTATCTGCCCTTAATCCTCACACAGGATTTACAATTTTAGAGATGCTAAAGCTCATACAGAGTGGTAAATGGTATCTAAGCAATATGGGTCAATCATATGATATTATTGCAGTTTTCGTCAATAGTATCACAATTTAATATTTCCTGATATTGTCCTGTAGAAAAGCCTACAGTAAGGTCAAATAAGGACATACATTTATATTAAAGGCGATCCTAGAAACTGAGAAATCCAGGATTTTCATTTGGGAAAACTATGGAACGTTGATAGGAGAAACATATAGTAGTCCTATCACTGGAACGGTGGGTTAATGGCTCACAGGAGCTCCAATCCAAGGCAGAGTAGCTTGTAATTACTGACAACAGTTTAGAAGATGGACACATTTTCCAGCCTCACTCACTCTTCACACAAACATTCTCTGCATCAGCATGACTTCACCGGGTCACAAGTACAGCATTAGCGCACAGGAGAAGGGCTGTAAGAATAATCTGCCTGTTATCTTCACCTCAGCATCATGTGACTGAAGAAAAAAAACAACTTTGAATTCCTCGCATTTTACCTGAGATAGTAAAACTTGTTTTGACATTAAAAATATTTTTATTTTAGTTATTTCTTTATTATTATTATTTAGATCGAAATATTTGTAACTTACAGTTTTCCTATAGTTGTCTTTTCATTTGTTGTGGATGAACTATCCTCTGTGGCTGGTGGCGTACCCAGATCCACGTCAACCATGGCGGGTTCAGATTGAGGTAGAATCCCACTGCAGAAAAATGGGCAGGTTTATGGTCACTTGAAAAGATGGTGCAGCAATTTAGAATTAAAAATACTTTTCAAAGTTGAGGAACTTGAAACATTTCACACTATTCAGCAGAATTCAGTCCTTTTCTCTCATTTAAATAAAAAGGTTACAGCAGATATTTGTATTATGGTCAGACTTTAATTGCAAAACCTGCAAAAATTACAACATTTAGACAAACCCTAACCATAACCCTTTCTTTCCCTAAATTGCTATTTACTTTTTGCATACTTGTCCAGAATCACTAATCAAGTTCAAAACTTTTCGGGGAAAAATTATAGGAACCCTGTATATAGTAAAAGTGTTGGAAATACAACTACAAGCGTGGCAGTTTTCCGTCTAAAAGTTAAGAATGATTCTTAGTCATAAGTTTTAAAAAAGTGTTCATTTTAGAAATAAGTGTGAGAACTATATTAGAAAGTAAAGTTGGAAAGCTAAGATGCATGTCTGTTAAGTTGCTGACTGCTAGCTCTTCCTGTGCAGATAGTCTGACTGACTATTATATAAGATTATATAAGTTTTTTAAATAGGAAACAATAGGGACATTGCTCCTCTGTACAGCAAGTACTTTTAAACAAGCACTTGTGAAATTTGAACCTAAGGTAACACTTTATTGGGACAACAATATCTTAAAAGATGCAAAAGTGATAATATAATATATATCTTTCAGACACGTTTCTCTTTAAATTGTCATCTCCAGGATGTTCGAGCCTCTCTTCTTTATGTTTGTAAAGCTCCTGCCTTAGAGGACAGAAAGAGTTGATGCAAATGGTCAAATGTATGTATACATGCATATCTATACACACACACACACACACACACGCACCCCCACACACACACATATATATATATATATATATATATATATATATATGAAAGTAATTTGTAGAATGTTTTGCAACATTCTACAAATTACACTGTTTCAGTATAACAAGCAGCTCTTTCATTACAGTGTAATAGCTGTAATAATACATCATTTATAAATGTTAGCAATTTTGAGCATAACTGAAGCTTTTTTGCTCGAATTAAAACATTTTTCTCGTTTAAGGTAAATTTTGTGTAGATACTCTTAAGAAGAGTTATTTCTTTTCAAGGTGATCAAACAATGAGATTCTCATAACAGTTTTTGCAGACGGGTTGTTTTATAAAACTGTTGACATTGTGTCTCAGTTGATGCTCTGTGTGGGGTTAACACCACAATAAACTATTTCTGTTTATTTGCTTCTAATCCAAATAAACAATAACTGACTAACATTATTGTGCATTAGTGGTGAAACGGTGCCAGCAGGTAGACGGATAAATCAGGTTTTAACTAAACATCCTGTGTTGGTGACCTCTTATACAGCTGAAGCTCCTCTTGGGCCACCATGAACTGAGCCTTCAGCTGGTTCCTCTCCTGCAGAACCTCCTTCAGCTCCTGCATGGTGAAGCGCGGTCTGTTGGGGTCATTCAGGTCCACCACCAGTTGATTAGCTCCCACACTTTGCTGCTGGGACAAAGCAGACATTGTTAAGCCTCTCTACATTTCCCCCGACAAGAGCCTGAGCCGGAGGACGAAGCTCACCCCGCTCTGTCCGGAGGAGGAAGAGCCCTCCCTGACGATCCTGTCCAGCTCTGCCTTCAGGTTGTCCCGCTCCATTTTCAGCTCCTCCACTGACAGGTTGTACTTGTTCACCAGGGTTTCAAACATTTCCAGGACTCGGACTATCCTGAACTGTAAATCCGACACTTCTTCGCCGGCGCTGCTTATTTTTAACAAATCTCGGCCGATCACGTAGGAAATGTCATACACATCTTCGACAGTGAGCTCAAACGCGTCCTTCTCGAAGGCCAGAGCAGGCGACGCTTCTTCACCAAACTCCATCGCGACACGGCTGGACTTCTTAAGGTCACGGAATAAAGGCACTTTTGAAACAACAGACCACCTGAAAAGCTCCAAACGCAGCGATTGCTCTCTGTTTTAGACTTTCAATTTTCTAAACGAAGGTAACAAACTTCCAGCGGAGCAGTACTTCCCCCATCACTCATCCTCCAATGGCGTGGCAGCAGAGGAGGGCAACGTATCCTAGCGACAGGTGAGCTCAAAGATCGTCTACGGTTAGGACAGTTCACTTGGAGACGATCAAAGCGTAAACGGAGGTCGTTGATTTAAAGGGAAACTAGGAAGCTCGTCCTGACCATCTGTTCTTCCTGATACCCAAAAACTGTCAGGATCAAGTGATAAATCACGTGTTTAAATGTTTACGGCTTTTATTGCCTTCTCCATTTGTCAGGGTGAAAAGAGCCAGTCAGGAATTTCAAGAACAGATAATTGCTTCTCCACGCTAAACACTGCTAGTCTGTGAAATACACAAAACTTAAGGAGCGCCATGATCCTGTAGTGCTTTTCAGAATCAATGTTTACATTCAATAGACACGCACATGCAAAATAGCAAAAATAAACTTTTATTACAAGTAACATAATTTTACATGTACTCCTCAGCAGACACAGGATGCTATCCACAGCAAATTTGTTGCATAATCATTGATAGTAAAGCATTAAGGCTGTGGCTTCTCTGAGCAAAAACACCTTTCACATAGATTCATTTACACATTTTGACTTTGAAAACATAAATCTCCCTTAATGTCCAAATAACTTGTTAAGGCACAGTTTGCTGCATAATTCAGATGATGCTACAAAGCTAAAAAAAAAAACCCAAAAAAACCTGTTCATTAATTCTCATTATTTTCAAAGAACTCCTCAGTTGTCCTTTATTTGGACTATTTGGATTCATTTAAAGCTCTTTCCAGTCTGGCCATAAGTAAAACATATAAAAACAGACCCGTTAATTCACATTGATGTAAATGCATGAACTAGGCAGGGGCTGGTTATCGACATCAAGGCATCCAGAGATTTTAAAAACAAAACTCATGGTTTCAAATGTAGGAACATTTTTTGTCATTCCTCATTTCTGAATTAAATCCCTCAATAAAATGTCATAAAAGTGCTTGAGTTTCCTCCAGTGGTAAGGAACATAAAAAATTGAATGCTCTCCTTTGCCACCTGTAACTGCGCACTGCAAATCAGCTGGCTATATTGCTTAAACAACAGTAGTAATACTTATTACTTTTTTGTTTAAAATAAAAGCAATCACAATATCTTTGACATTTCTGATTGTGTTTGATTATTACTATAATACATAAAACAAGATTCTCTAACCGGCCCATGTCTAGTATGAACACAACATAGGATTAGTTTAGAATAATTTCAGCTGTTAAAACAGTTCTTTGTGTCGAGATGAACATTTCCTTCAAATGACAAGTCATACAAAGGAAACAAGTCTTCTTATTGGCAACAATGTGGGATCGTCTGTGATTAAACCGGCAGCCACCATTGGCATTATTGCAGTGAAGATCCTGTCCAGATAGAAAATGGACAAAAGGTTGAGGAGTGTTGGGAAGAAAACACAAAAATACATTGAAAGAGTTTCAGTGAGTTTTTATGGCTGTGTTACTATTTATTGCAAACTCCTTTGTTGATATTAGAAGCAAAAATGGGAATTGAAAACCTTGGATCAGGTGGTGGAAGAAAAAAAAAAAGTACTGATCTCTTTACTTACAGCCGTCTTATTCCTGATTCAGGCTGATCAGCTGAAGTTAGTTGTGATGGGGTATTTGTGGCAGAGACACTAGGACTGGTGTCATCTTCCAAGTCCTCACTGAAATAAAATGGAAGTTTTATTACATTTCAGTGCCAATGCCATTTTAACAGAAGCCAGAGTGAGAGAATTCAAATCAAATCGTACCTTTTGTAATATGCCAACTCTTCCTGGAGCATGAACACCTGGGCTTTGAGTTCATTCTTCTCCTGCAGGACATCCTGCAGCTCCTGCAAGGTGAAACGAGGTTTGTCTGCCTCATCCTCAGACTCTGCAGGAGCTGACTGTGTCTGCAGTAAAAACACATATTCAGCGGTTCTCTTGCATCAACAGCAGTAACAAAGCTGGTGGCTGAGTGGGCCTCTGGGCAGCCAAGCAGGGAAAATGATAACCTGGTTGTCACGGTGATGGTAAATGATTTGTTTTGCTTAAAAGAAGGCCTATGTTGCTGAAAGATAGTGGTGGAAAAGGTAACTTGAGACAACTGATTAGCAATAAATGAGTAAAACTGTTGCAAAAATAAGCATTTTAAAATGATAATATGCTATATTCAATGACAGAGATGTAGAAATGATTTCTGTCAACAGCATGCAGTTTATTGAAACAAGCTCTTACCAGAACATGTGCTGCAGTGTTTTCTTCTTTAGTTAGGTCTCCCTCATTCTTTCCATTTGCTGTTGTTGACAGAAGTGAGAGGCTCTTGTCACACTCGAGGCACTTTGCCATGAAGCCAGGATCCCCTCCACACTCCACCCACACAGAACGTGGTTTGACAGAGTCAGAAAGAATGGTCTCTGCAGCCTGGATGTGGGACAATGAACTCCCAATTACAGCACTTTGCAAAATACAGTGGATGTTTTCACATTTGGTCTCATTTCAACCACAAACCTTCACGTATTTTGATCGTATTTTATGTGACAGGCTAACACAAAGTAGCGGAGTGGTAGGAAGATGGTGCATGATTTTAAATAAAAACGGTGTTTTGTAGAACCACCTGTTGCTGCAAACTGCATGTCTGATGGTGTTTTACTTCAGCCAGTCTTGCTCATCGAGTGACTGAAATTTTGTTCATTCTTCTTTGTGCAAAAGCTCAAGCTGAATGTAGAGTGTAGACGTCTGAACTACAGTTTTCAAAAGTTGCTACAGATTCTCAATTGCATTTAGATTTAGACTTTGACTGGGACACACAGCACACATTCAGCTTTGATTTGTTTTCTTTTCCCTGCTTAAGAAATGCTTCCGCACAGTATAATGCTGCCACTACCATGTTTCACTGTTGTGATGTGTCCAGGGTAATGTGCTGTGCAAGTTTTCCTCCACATGGTGTTTTGCATGTAGGTCAGTAAGTGCAATTTTGGTCTCATTTGACTAAAGAATCTTTTCCCACTCTGTTCTGTATTTTTTATGTTGTGAGTAGCAGATCTGTGCAGCTCCTCCTGAGTTGCTGTGGACCTATTGGATGCTTCTCCATTTTTTGTCTGGTCTGTTAGTTTAAGTGGACCTTAAGTGATTAGGAAATGATTTAGAAAATAGTTAAAATTTTTCCTCCCTCTTTACAGTTACTACGTTATTTTATCTTAGTGTATCACAAACAGTCCGACACGCTTCTTACCGTCATTGGTGCCGATGTTGGTGAAGAGCTCCTAGATCTTGTTCCCAGAGGGGATTCTATCTCTGTAAGTTCTCTTTCTAGTTCCTTCTCCTGGAGCTCCTTTGTTAGTCTCCTGACCTCCAGCTGCAGGGCTGCGTACTCCTGCTGCTGTGCCTGGGCAGAGGCCTCCAGCTCAGCTCTCTGCTGGATCAGCGTCTTGCCCTGAGCCTCCATCAGTCCGGTCCTATGAAGAAGGTCCTGGTTGATTCTGATGAGCCGATGCTGCTGCAGCTGGAGCTGTTTTTGAGAGAGTTAAAGCCACTTTAATTCATGTCAAAGGTGGCGTTGACATGTTTTGATTAAAGATCAAATCCTCACCGCTTCAACATCTGCGTTTCTGAGCGTTAGCTCGTGGTCTTTTGCACGGATTTCATCTCTCTGTTTATCCGCCAAGTCTTTCAGCTTCTGTATCACTTGGCTTTCTTTCTCAGACGTTTGTGCTAATAAGGAAAACATCATCAGTGATATGAGAGCCACAATGATTAATCCCCACAGAAAAATCTCCTATTTTTTACAATTGTGTTATCAGATAGACAGCATGTAATGTTCAAGTAGAAACAAACCTCCAAACGCTTACTTTCATGCAAGCAAGAAAGAACAGCAAACATTATAAGATGCTAAAATGCTTATTGCCATTTTTAATATCCGATCTATTTAAGGCTTGCTTAGATTTTCTCGTACAATGATATCATTTCATACACCATTAAGGAAACTAATGCATCAGCGGGTACAGTAATCTAGTCATGCAGAACTAATTTATTGAAGTGCACAAATCCATTAGTGAGTGTGTGAGTTTGTGAGAGGGCTGCAGCTCAAACTGTAAGTACAGCTGCACTCACTAAGAGTCTCACACAAGAGATATATTTTGGTCTGCTTCAAAAATAGTCTCCTTTCCAAGCTCCCGACTGACCTACTTTGAGGTCAACTTGCAAACGTGTATTTTTATGTAGCTTTCTGAAGATTTTTTAAAAGTCTTTTTCTAACTTTTTGCTTATTCGCTAATTTTCAGTTTACTTTTTTAACCTTACCGTAACACTAAATTGTGCAGTGTTGTGACAGAAAAGTGGACAAATTGAGGGCAAATAAAAGGCTGAGTCAAAAAAAACTACCTTAAACACACAAACTGTGTGTAGAAATTCTGTTTTTAAGATAAAGGAAATAAAAATGTCCCAAGAGATGCATCACATTTTTGTTGTATACCAAGGCTTAGCAAAATTTGTTCTCCCTGCTGGTGTTAAGTCCTATTTTCCGTCAGTCAAGCTGTGCATGTAAGTCATAGATTCAACAAAAAAATAGTAAGAAGCCATTTTTTTGCAGCGGGATGTTTGTAATAAAGCTCCTAAGGATCCAGTTTAACAGGTTCTATGCTGAGTTGTCTTTAAAGTGTAGATGTGACATTGGTTCATCCTTTGAGTTTATTGGGTTTTTATGCCTGAGTGATTAACAGCAGGGAAGAATCAATATAGAATTTGAGCTGATATCTAATATTATTTTTGTATTTGCATGAAGATAATGAACTGCGTTTCCTCTGCACTGATTACAACATAGCTAATAATCAATCTGAAAGATGCACCCACCTTCGTGTTTGTGTAGGTCCTCCTCCGTGATGGGGGACTCTTTCAGCGAGAGGCTCACCAACAACCTCTTGTTCTCTGCCTGAAGCTGAGAAATTTGAGACAGCAGGTCCTGGACTTCTCCCCTCCATACATCCTCCACCTGCTCCAATTCCTGAGCACAGAAGATATGAGAGCTGACTGAATTTGTTTAGCATGGTTTTGGTTTACTGCCTTTCTTTAGAGCAGGATCTGAATCCAAGTCAGAGGTAAAACAAACGTCCCATCTTTGTTTAAATAAAAATGTGAACATTTATCAAATAGCAGGTTATATGCGTAAAAGTTTCATCATGAGGTGGGGATGCTTTTCCTCACCAGAGGCAAAAGTGCTGCCATCAGAGTTACAGTATTGTGAATATGAATAAAGCTAAATACAAGCCATTGAGGAACTGTGGCCAGAGTTGAATGGTTTAGTTTCAACTTGTATCAAGTCAAAGTCCAAAATTTAATTTATGTTCAAAAATGCTCTTTGTTAAATTTAACAGAGCAATAGCTACTTGCAATAATTATGAACAAAGATCAGTCCCCAGATGTCCAAGCTGGACATGCCTGAAAAACACTTACAGCATTAATGAGAGCAAGAGTGAGTTGATTCCTGGGGGCTGAATATTAATAAATGTCGAGCTTATCAGGTTTTCATTTTGTAACAAAAAAAATAAGAAAAAAATCAACAAAAAATATTAAATGCTATTGTTTCCTTGTCATTTCACAATTATAAGTTATTTGAATTACTTAAAAGTAATTAAAAGAGATTTAGGTTGCTCTATAATTAAAATCTCAATGGAATGCATTGGAGTTTGAGGTTGTGACGTGACAACGTGTCTGCACTACTGACCTTCTGGTGCTTCTTCTCCTGCTCGTATCTGTCGCTCCGCTCCCGCTGCAGCCTGTCCAGCTCCCTGCGCAGCTCCTCCGCCTCCTGTCCAGCTGCTCCGCGGCCCACAAGTGCCTCCAGAGACTCCAGAACCCGCACCACTCGGGGAACCACCCCAACCAGGCACTCGCACCCGAACTTGTCTATGACCCGCTCAAACTCCTGGCCGAGCACCGCCGCGATGTCGTACACATCCATGATGGTGAGCTCCGCCGCGGGTCTGTCCAGCGCTGACATATCGTGGGTCTCTGTCCGTCCCTGGTTCTTTAATTACACCCTCGAATTCCAGCATATCTCTGCTAACCTCAAAGCATTCGACAGGCTCACATTCAGAGTGGAAATAATGAGTTTACGGAGGCTCGCTGGAGCGTGTTTGAACGCCGAGGAAACTCGTTGGAGTTTGTTGACAGTTTAAACCTGACCAACGTCTGCGGTGCTGCTCTGCCACCGATGCTGCCTTCGGGTCAAACCGAAAACTCGGAAATTTAATATTCCACCTATCAAAGTGCAGTGGTACAAGCTTAACCCCCTTCTCAATTCAAAATAAGTCAATGGATAAAGTGAACTAGCGTATATTTTATGACTCTTCTTAGTCAACCAAGCTAAACGCCGAAGTTCTGTTTGTGCAAGTAATAATTTAATTTAAAAAAACATCCACTTCATAAGGGAACAGTGGATTAATATTACTATAAACAACATAATAAAACATCAAACTACAATATATTAAATGTAATAGCAGTATGTGCATTCTCGATCGCAAGCGCTGAAGTTGTCGTTTTTACAACCGCTTTTGAAGACACCATTCCTCCTTCAAAATGATCTACAAAGCACTACTGCGCATGTCAAGAAGTGGATAACCTTCCATGCCCATCCATCACAAGCGGATAATTTCGCATACAGTACGCAAAAATGACCATTTATAAAAAGTATCAAATCATCCAGTCAGTCCAATATAACAATTAAAGGATCTGTTTATAGCAGATTAAAAACAAAATAAAGAAATAAAGCGCACAGATCCAAAAGAAAAAAAAAAACCACGAAGTAAATACGTTGTATTTAGACGCAGTAACCCAACTCACAAAGTGAAATACATTTACGTTAATTCCATATGGGCTATTTTCAAGCCATTTCTGTTATTTATGATTTTCCATTACAGCTAATGAAAACACAAAGATTAGAACATCAGACCAATAAAAAACAACATTTTAATACAGAAATATAGACTAGATTAAAACAGATGCTTGCTTATACTTTTATTTTTACTTTTAATCTGACAAACAAGCCTCAACGAACCATATTCGAATTTATAGCTTGCAGTTGACCCACATTTAAAAAGACTGAAAAGTCAGCTTCTTTGGCATCATTCAAAGGGTTGGACTGTTTTTCAGTAGTCTATCCTCCTCTTAGACAAGGGAAAATTTGGTATTTCATTCAGTAACTGAAAATAAGTTTATATAGATTTTTTAAGCATATTTCTGCTAAAGCTATTTACTAAATTATACCACCAAAAGCTTCCCAAGTTTGTAAAATGTATTTTTTTAAATGAAGCAGCACAAGACCAAATTAAATCAAACATTTATTGTTTATTTGAGTGACATTTACACTTCTTACAAGGAAAAAAAAAACACCAGTATCTTTACTAAAATATATATTAATAGATCTGAATAAAAAGACATTCTTAAAGAGGAGAGGGCAGAACATAGAGGATGCATTTTAAGATCCTGCAGGAAACAGACGCCTTAAAGTTGCTTATCAACTAACCCTAAATTTATATATTCAGCCTACAAGAAGCGTTTGATAATTAAGGACATCTACAGCTGATACATTGTGTGCAAGCTTTAGGTCTATCTATGCTTTAACATAGTATCTCTGTTCTCCTCTTGTAAAGGGACATTCGTGAAATAAATGTAGTGTAAGTAGCAGTCTCTTGTACAGACTACAAATCTTTACAGGCAACATTTAATGCATCTATGAAGTATTATTCAAGGCCTCTGATACAATCTTGTTCAGTTCAGGGGGGAAAAACAGCAAATTTGCATATAAAGGCAAAGCTAGAGGTATATCATACTTCTGCAGCGACATGAACACACACCAAGTCATTCCCCAGTCTCCTTTCACCACTATCACAACATAAATAATACAGAACAGAGTATAGCAAAAAAAGAAGAAAAAAATAGAGAAAAATGTGATCTAAAAGTGTGCAATAAGGCTGCCATAAACATGATTAAATTGGACTGTTCATCTACAGGATATGTGGCCAATTTGTGTTCTAGATAAAAGTTTACATTCCACAAAAAAGGGAGCAGTAGTCTTAATTTTTAAATTGTTAGTAATACAGATTTTTTTTTTTTGTAAAAAAAATGCCTAAAATAAAGTGTTCTTAATATCAAACATGGAAAATATAAAGGAAAATCCCTACAGGCATTAAGAGTAAAAAACAAGAAATAGGCTGGAGAGCCATTTTGGCAAACAAGGAATGAAAGGTAGAATAAAAACAAAGGAAAACGTTGAGAAGACGGTTGACACTGGCTTGTCAGTATGCAACTAAAAAGAGCTGAATATTCTCAAAAAAGGCCAAATATTTCTTCTCTAAATCCGGTTATCCTGCAGTGAAGCATTGCCATCCTCTGCATTTACTTGAACTGCAACATGAAAAAGAAGAAACTTTTAATTTCAAATCATGATCTATTTTCTTATTTTGACAGACTTTAGTTTTTATTACCCCTGGTTTCGATGGTATGTTGGGTTTTTGAGAGAGCGTGGGTTTCCTCCCCAGGGGAGGCTTGCTGGGCTTGGGGGACATGTTGAGAGGACGGGGCTGCTGGACAGGTGACGGCGTGTCACCGTTTCGCTCAGAAACCTGCTCCACAGGAACTCCGGCTAAGTCGTAGTGCTTCTTCCTGAGCTCGCCCAGACGTAAACGCTCGTTCTCCAGCTGAGCTTCCAGTTCCAGCACTTTCACCTAAAGGATCGAGACACACGCTGTTGTTCATAACTAATGTTTGACACATTCAGTTTTTCTCTAAAATTAAATCTGTATATCATGTCTAATCAACAAATTATTGTGTTGGTTCATGGCTGAAATTTGGCGCTGACTTATTCAGTCAGACTTTTCAATCAATTAAGGTCATCTTCAATACAGTTTGTGGAGCAGAATGTCATGATTAGCAACACTGCTTACCTGTGACTCCATTTCTTCTTTTTTCAACTTGATAAGAGACATCCCAGAGAAGTCCATGGGATCTGTTCGATTGAAGCATATTAAGGGTTAGAAATCAACCAATATGTTTGCTGGTCTTCTACACAAATAAATGTGCACCCACCTTTGTCTTCCAGGTTTTCTTGTCCCGTCTTTGTTGAGGCCACGACTTTAGCAGCCATCTCATTGACATGACGAGAGGCCTGCTGGAGAACGCCCAGCCTCTTACTGCTGCGGTCGGCCTTGACCTGTGAGAAAACGAGGAGATCAGCATGAACAGAGCAGGTTTAGCAAAATCTTTTGGGTTTTCTGATTTTAACAAAAATTATGTTTGATTTATCTGGAAACCAACCATGTTGTAAGTTGTTGTTTTTTTCCCATGAACTATCTTAGAAAGGCAGCTTGTTGGGTTGAAAGCAGAAAATCCAATCTTACATTAAAACATTGTGTAGACTTTACTTCTCTCTCACTACTTCTTAGATATGAGTTCATTACCCAAATTATTTTTTATCAGGACATTTGATCAGATTGTCTTCTGACACAGCCTTCAGCTTAGAACATGAGTTTTCCTTTTCAGCACCAGTCCTGCACAATGAGCCAGCTGGCAGGCGGATTAGACTGTCCACTTAGAACTGTGAATTTGACATTAATCTATCGAAAGTCAACAATCAGATTTCTATTTTTTAAAAAGTTTTGTAGTTTTTTATTCCAGATGTTGTAGAAGAAAGTTATATCAGATTGAAGCTAAATTATTTTTAAAACCAAAAGTTTTTTTTGCCGTACTAATATTTAGCAAATTTCAAATCCAATTACTATAAATTAAGTACGTAAGTAAAAAAAAAAGGCAAATAAATGACTATTTATTTACCATTGTTAAATAAATGCCTATTTATTTAATTTGTTAAAATGTCATTGTTATGAGAATTAGCTGTAGCAACATATTTGTTTTTGCCTGAGCAAATTGGTGGAGAAAATTAACTGTAAATGAACTTAAACAATTTGACAATGTCCATGAAATAACATTTGGTTGCTACATTACTGGAGTGGAGATAAACAGTCATGAGTGAAACTTACTGGAGAAATGTTTGACTTGAACAGCCACATTCTCCTTTAATATAAAGCTTTCTTGTAACTTTATATTACAAGAATATAAAGTTCTTGTAATATAAAGAACTTTATATTACAAGATATAAAGTTGTTACAAGGTATAAAGGTATAATACAAGGTATAAAGATTTGAACGGTTGTTTGGAGAAGATTTGGAGTAATATTCACACCATAAACTTAACAATGCTAGTCAAAACTCGAGCAGAAATTATAAGCTCAATCTGAATGTTGTCATTCCTGGATATTTTAGTGTTTTGAATTACAGTTCTGGTCACAATTTGTTGCTCACCACTGTTGTGAATTACAGAAAGACAAGACTCACCCTAAAGATCTGATAGGTCTGCCTGATACTGCTCTCCAACAACATTTCTCCTGACTTCCTCCTCCTCATTGAATAAATCAACATATAAACCTCCATCTTAAATTTGAGTTCATAAAATGAAGACATTTACATTACAACATTTTTCTTAGGCTGCAACTTATTAATGCTCTGATAGCCGATTTCAGCAAACATAACACCAATAGAAACTTTCAGCTACGTTCTCAGCTGCCTTTTGCTCTCATTTTTCTTTCTTCCTCTTTTAAATATTTACCCATGTCATGGGAATAAATCTATAATTTGTGAGCTACAAGTCTGGACATAACCGAGAAGGAAAAGTTGTAAAAAATTGCCCCTTAATGGACAAGACAGAAGACTAATGTGACATATTTCCCAAACCTTCCTACCCATTTAAAGATTTTTTAAAAGTTATGAATATTACACATTGGCTTTAAATAGCGATGTTATTGTGGAGTAGTTACTTACTGCCACTTTCAAACATGACATTTTTAAGACGTTAGATGATTACCTTTGAGGCAGCGACCAGCTGTGCTGTACTCGCAGCGATCTCATGCGAGCAGACGATCAGCTCCTCATATTTACCAGTGTGCAGCACCACCTTGTCAGCAGAATCTCTACAATTAGAAATACATGAAAATTGCCACTGTTTTGCTCACACAATTTAAAATAAGCAGCAAGACAAGACGGTAAACAGGAACTCACACCAACTCAGTGGCTCCCCATCCCACAGCCTTGGCAGCAGAGATGAGTCCCTCGGTCCAGCGAGAGTTTCTGGCGTAGAATTCCCTTATGCTTGCTCCGCCCTTACAGAGAAACGCATCAATACATTTAGAAGAGATTTCTGAATGAAACACCACAACTTGAATCTTAATCAGAAATGAATAAGCTGTCTACTTTGAGTTGAAAATTTTGAAATCAGTGACTCACCCTCCCACCCTCAACAATCTCCTTCTGCAAGTCTGTGGACGCTATGACCAGCATGCGGATGGCCTGAAGGAGGATAAGTGTGAAACCGAGTAAGAAACACTCAACATACGTTCACATGAATCATGAACAAGAACACACACCACGCTTGTTGGACTATGACAACGTTGAACATTGTTTAAAAGAAGAAAAAAAAATCCTCACCTTCATCAGATCAGTGCAGTTGTTGAGGATTCTGGAAAAAGACGTTAAACAAAAATGTATGCAAGATTTAAAAAAAATTATTAGAAACCGACGTCTGAGTTGTACAGATGAATTTAGACATGTAAAAAAAAGAACAAACCTTTCATTGACCTCCAGTTTTACCCCTGATGTGTCTTTTCGTGCCTGATTCATCATTTCCTAAATTGAAATTCACACAGGATAATCATTATCTACAGTCAAGACACAATTTAAAATAAATCTTTTAATCAGTGTGTCATTGCTTACATCAATCCTGCGTACAGCCTCCTCAATAGCTGCTGATGTTGCTGCCATTTCCTTATCCACCAGATCTCCCAGCTCTTCCTGACGGATGTCCATTCCTTTCGGCCGTAGCTCCTAAATAGAAAATGCAGTCAAAACTATTTCAGTCCGGACTTAGGTGGAAAAATAAAAAAATAAAAGCATGTTACAACAAAAACAAATGGAGAAAAAAAAGCAAAGCAGAAGCGTTAATCTCAAGCTGCATCTCTCAGAGCTCATTCAGAGTTTCTCTGGGAGACACGCAGTGCCAAACAGGTTTGTTGGCTACTGATGAAAATATAACTGTGGAGGATACAGTTTGCCCCCTGAACTGTTTTTTAGGAAAATCATATCATCACAATGTATTTTCAACAGTAAAAATCACAATTTTAAATCACAACTTTCCATTCTAAAAAAACAAAACAGCATTTGGCCCAAATAACCATTTGATCACAGCAATTTGTATTCAATTTGTGCCAAAAGCAATTGAAACTGAACGCATAAAGTTCATTTAGACTGAACCAAAAGACTAAGCATCAGACACCACCACTTATCTAAGTGTATTCTTGCTAAATAAATTCATTTGATTTGAAAGAGAAGAATACTAAAACAGTTCCGTTTGCATAAGAGCATCCCAAAAACATAAAATCCACCCAACAGGCAGATCATCAACATGTTCTTGTCCTTCATTATGAACACAGTTATGCTGCTGAAGCTGATTTAACCCATCATAAGACCACAGAACCGCTGTAGCAATACTGAAAATACACACAGGTGGAGTCTAATTACCAGGTATAGTGACTTCTCTAGGCCATTGGTTACCAGATTTATTTTGTGTGTTGTCAAGAGTGAGGGGGATGAATATATATATACGTGCCACACCTTTCAGATTTTTATTTGTAAGAAAATGTTTGTCCACTATCACATAAAATCCCAATAAAAACACATGGAAATTTATGTTTATAACTTTAAAAGAGCAATGTTTGAGCCAATGAAAAGTTGCACATGATAGCAGAAAATTTTTTTATTTTCAGTAAATCCATTGGTCATAATTAGCAAAACAATCTACAACTGTATTATTCTAAGAACCATCATCTTAAAAATGTTTTGTAAAACAGCAAGGACAAAAAGTGTGATGCACAACATCTCTGCAGAAATCCTACTGTTTCCCCTCACCTGACCCAGGTGCAGGATCTTCTGCACAATCAGTCGAACAGAAGCTGGATCGGCCCTCTGCAGGGTGTTCTTGGATTTCAGCTCCTTTAGGTACTGCAGACTCTGAGTGGCACAGCCTCTGCAGTTCTCTGTCAGACCTGCAGGACATCAAAGTGCAAAGATGCACTGTCAGCAATATTTCTGCAAGGCTTGTTCTCCAAGAATAAACTCACTTTAAAATTAATGCTTCTGCAGACATATGCATGTAAGAAGGATGTGTGAAGTGTATCCAGAAGTTCAATGTTTCTTACGATCTGCTTGGTCAGTGGGTGCCATGTGTGCCGTAGCGCTGCCATTAACAATCGTGTCCGCAGCCAAGTGGGAGAACTGGGTCAGAGACCTCAGCAGCCCGCCAGCGTCTGGTTACAAGAGCATAAAGTAGGGGAACGGATGGTTACATCAGATAACCCTTTGAACGGACCGCACTGCGTCATGAGGAGAAGGAACTCACCCTCCATGTTGCGCAGATAATCTCCATGTCCCTTTTTCATTTTGTCGATGGAGCTCAACGTGGCCTCCGCTCGATTTATGAGGTAATCTGTGTGTAGGAGAAACAAAAACTGAATCAAAAATCTTTATACATGCAGTGCTGTATAGTAATATCAAGTCTGTACTAATAATGACAAATTGCTATGTGGATTTTGCAGCAGTCGGACCTGGAGAGCTGGTGCAGCGTATGTGCAGAGGATCATCCAGCTTGGCCACTGCATCTTGGATGATGTTTTCAGCTTCTGCGATGGTGCCTTGGAGCAGAGCAAACTGCTCCTCCGAAAGCTTCTTCTTCATCTGTTCCTCCACACTGGTCTACAAATAAGCACACAAGAAAAGCACAAATGTAAAAACAATAATTAACACGTACAGTATGCGTGCATCAGTACAAGTCATCCAAACCATCAGCAATGCATCAGTCTTTTTAAAGAGTTTAAAACATGAGACTATAAATCTATTTGTAGGTGTGATCAGTCACTGTAGCAGTTTACCATAATACAATGACTAATCTGCAGTGTTGCAATCAATCATCTTGGGCCTCCTTCTGGATCTCAGCTGAGCAAAGCTTCTGAATAGATCAGCAGACAAAAGAAGCTGATGCTTTTGATAAGATTGTTTTGAAAATACCACAACAGCCAGATCAGGGTGATGCCAAGGCTTCGAGTTCATCACTAGATAAATGTGCATAAAGCTGGTCAGCAGTTCTTAGAAGGGCTTGATTTTAATGTTACCAATAAATATTTTTATGTCAATTTTTGAGCAGTGTACAGATAATTTTTTAAGAAGCCATTCTTTAAAAAGGTAAACAAAAAAATCTACATGACACTGCTTTTATGGTTATTAAAAGATGAACGCTGTCTTGTTTCTAACATTTTTTATTTTAACATTTCAATAATAATAAAAAAATGAATAGTTTCCACTCGCATCAATGGGCTGTGCTGTTGAAGTTAAAATCTATCCAGACTGATCAAGTCACATCATGTTTTAATGGCTGCTGTGTAAAGTTTTGTATATGACAAAACTTTAAACAGTTTTATCTGAAGAGTGGCCCATTTTACTGTCATAATAACGGAGAGACACAAAAAACCCTGACATAAACAAAAAAATGTAAATTCGGCAATATTTTACTCAATGATGCTTGATATTAGTTTGAATTCAGTTTTTCTTTTTCAGTCAATATCCACTAGTGTCTATATAGACCCTGGCTAAACTTCAGCTATTGATTGTCTTCTTTTCATTAGGTGCTTATAAACTGGACTTGAAGACATTTATCACTTGTTTAAAAACAAAATATTAAGTTGTCACCGATTTGAGAACATTAGAAAAAGTAACCTCACACAAACAGTTTTGACAAAAAGAGCCTCTTTCTAGCTCCCATTCACATTCTGTGACGGGTCACTAATGGTCCATTTCATATTTACGGTCATCGTGTGTGCTTTTTATTATCTGTTTATTTTAAAATGTAACGCAGTGGGGTTCCTGCGTCCTGACTGACCTTCTCCCTCAGCTTGCCCTGCAGCTCTCCCAGCTCCCTGCTGCTCCTCTCCCGCTCCTGCTGGAGCGACGACTGCTGCAGCTGCGCCTCCTGCCGCAGAGACGACAGCTCTGCCTCCTTCTCCCTCACAGATCGCATCAGGCGCTCCTTCTCCGCATGCAGAGCCGTCATGCTGCTGTTCATTTCCGACGATGTCTGGCGAGAAAAAACAGAAAACAGAGGGTGACGAGGAAAGCCAGAAGAGGCAGATGGCCGTGAGTGAAAAAGGGAAAAATCCATGCAGAAAAGTCTTGCGCCTCGCCAGCAGAACTGGTGATAACTCTGAATGGAGCTGACTTAGCAGGACATCAGTGAAGTAACTGCAGACGCTCTCTCACCATCTCGCTGCTCTGCAGAGTCGCCTTCACCCATGTCACCTCTGCCATTTTCTCTTCCAGCTCTCTCTTCAGTCGCTCCATCTCAAATTTCTGCTCCTCCATCTGCAGAGACACCACCTCATGAGCGCCACTGGGTTTTCTGAAGTATGTTTAAAATAACAGCTAAATCTAATTTAGTTTTTAATCAGCAATTACAAATTATTTCAATAATCTTGGTATCAAAGTAAAGCTAACAGAGGCTCCATCAGAAGTATAAGAGTCACAGCAGCTGCAACAGTTTTCAGGGAAAATGAAATCAGGATTTTCTGTCCTCACCAGAATTTTTTGGCCTTATGCAATATAGGAACCTTTTAGAAATATCATAATTAAGGCTACAAACTTCTGAAAACCATAGCTCCATCTATGGAGAAAGACTGATGCAGCTGAGATAAACTAAAGGAAATTTAAGTAAGCCCCAGCTACAAAACTGGAAATTTCTTGTGTTTTTACTTGCTGAAATTATTTATACACGTTTACAGTTGCTTGTTTTCTATTTGTTTAAATATCCACAACATTTTTTCTATCCATTTATAATAAGACAACAACAAACTGCTATATTTAACTCTAAGAGTATATTTTTTGGAAATTCATTGTAAAAATAAAAAATTAAGCATAATAAATTTAAGCCATTTTACAGAAAACCTTTGAAGACCATCAAACTATATACTCAGATTTTCTTTGGCACCTAGAGCTCCATACAATGTCTTTTTGATGTTTCCTGCTCAAATGCTCTTTTGGGATGCCGTTGTGCTCCAAAAACAAACGATCTATCCCGCAAAATAAAATAAATATCACGTGCACAGCAAGTTAGGGAAAAAGAAAGTTGTGTGGGGCTTAATGTAATCACACACATTTCTTGTGATCCAAGTTAAGGAACAAACACCAACCTTCATATCTGCCTCCTGTTTGACTCGTTCTACCTCGAAGCTCAGCTGCTGCTTAGTCCTCTCCACTTCCTCCTGAGTCTGCTGGGTGGCCGACAGCATCTTCACCGTGTCTGCACTCTGTTAGCACATTAGCACTCAGTGTTACAACACAAGGCCGGGTGGTGACAGTCTAGCTGAAAGCAAACATCTCTAAGCGAGTCTGGAGTCTGTACCTTGCGGAGCAGTTCAGCATGGCTGGACACCAGCTCTGTGTGTTTCTCTTTCAGTTTATTGTATCGCTGCTCAGTCGCTTGCGACCTTCCTTAACACACAGAGATGATCAGGTTGAATTATCTTGCTCATGCTTGCAGGAGATCCCAAACAAGTGCTTCATAAACACATCTTACTCTCTGCCTCCAGGAAGGTGCCCTGTAAACTCTCGTGCTCTGCGTTCCGGCGCCGGGTTGCTTCCAGCTCCATGCGCAGCTGCTCGTTTTCCACCAGCGCCCGCTGTTTGTGCATGCGCTGCTCCTCCAGCTCTGCCTCCAAACTGTTGATTTGGGACTTGAGTTGCGTGACGTAGCGTTGAGCCTTCAGGACCAAAAAGTAGAAAAAGAGTTGAGAAAAGCAGATTTAGGTCCATCACGCCTAGCATTTTGTACATACCGTAGGCCAAACAAATAGCAAACACATGTTTGCTGCATGTTCAACATGACTTTCTTTGTCAATACCCTTAATGTCTGTCTGATCCATCAATGTGGTTGACCATGCCTTGGTACAGTTGCAGTATTCTCTTTCCATTTTCAGATGAACAGTGTTTTCTAAGCTGCTTAAAACTCAGGATAGTTTTATACTCTGCTTTAAATTTCTCCACAACATGTATGGTAAGTTCTTTGCTCTTCATGATATTCTTTCTTCTTAAATGTTCTCTTAAAAAAAAACCTGAGGCCAACATATTACATGCTAGACCTTAACATGTTTATTTATAAAAATAAAACTAAAAAAACAAACAAAAAACAATCCATGTTTCACTTTCTTTCCATTTTCTTATTATTTACTACTTTATGTAGCCTATTTTGCCTTTCATATACCCTCCTCCCCCCAAAAAAGCCCATTTCAGTTTGTGGTTGCACTGCAACAAAATGTGGAGATGCTCAAGGGGTGTGAATACTTTAGCAAGGTATTCTAATATAAACAGAATCAATCTTTACACATCAACAATTCATCACATGGTGACTTCGGTCAGCTGACATTCAGAGTGTGCTCGCCACATTCTTCATGTCAGGAGTGGCATTTGCATCCAGAAAAACACGTGATCCGGATTCCTTTGCACATAGATAATCGTGCCTTTTTGCAGTCACACACAGAGAAAAAATTAATTCTTACACTGAAGCATTTTGGTATTTAAGAATCCTCACCTCCGTTTTGACTTTCTCCAGTTCTGCTCTTAGCAGCTCAAGTTCTGACTTCAGGCTTTCGATCTGGAGATCCCTGCCAGACAGAAACCACCACCAGTCACACTCTGCTGGTATTAAAATCATAATAATCAATTCAAAAATTAAAAGCTCACCTCTCATCAAAGCCTCCATTTGGAGGTCCAAACGTCTGATCAAAAATGTCCACCTGTTGAATAAAACGCAAACACCAAAGCGTTTAGACAGCAGGTAGCACACTGCATACACCTGTACACCTGTGACTAATGAAACACACCTGAGGCTGAGACTGCAGGCTGGCGGTCTGGGTATCGCCGACCTCGATGAGTGGCTCCGGTTCATCGTCATCGTCGTCTTGCTGATCATCGTCCTCAGGGATGACAACCACCGGCTTCACATGTTTGGCTAGCGCTGCTGCATGCAGGAAGTTGGGTGGAGACTGGAAGAAAACACATTCATTTAAATGACGACGGCATGGGCAGCACAGAACCAGCATGTGACTTGCAGTGAAGTCTGTAACACCCAAAATGTGGCTGTGACTCAGCAGAAGTGCAGTCATTTTTCCTCTCTTACATCAGGCAGCCTGGGAATCTGGATCAGCCTCTTGAAATACACCATCTCTCTGGCTCTGTTAAAGAAGTTCTTCAGGCTGTGCAAACAAACACAAACAATGCACAAATACATTACACACAGTATAATCCATCAACAATTTCATTTCTAGTTGGCTTTCTATTATTGCATGGGGTAAACCATATCACAAAGTCAAATATGAACAAATCTGCACAATCTGACAAAGAGTAACACCACAGACAAAGAGTCTGACACAAACACACAATGTGTGGGATATGGTCCATTGCAAAACTATTCTTATTTTCATATAGATTTAGCCACATTACAGCCTCACAATGGATTTTACTGGAGTTTCACAAACATTCTAAAACTAGACATTGGATTTTATTTGGGAGCATCAGACTACAGGGGGCTGAATACAAATGCACACCAAACTTTCCATGCATTTTTTGTGAGCAAATTTTTAAAACCATGTTTCATTCTCCCTCAACTTCACAATTACACACACAAAATCACAATAAAAAAATGAAAGTTTTATTTACTGACAGTAGAGTTCAGTGTGTCTAATGGTTTAAAGTACTGTTTTAACTGGTTGGAGCTACAGATGGTCAATGAATAACAAAAAAAACCAGACAAAAAACTTTGATGTGTTCACTGACCTGTTGAATTGCTCACGGAAACGGTCACGGTGTCCTTGTAGGGTATCAGCAGGCAGACCTGGAATCATGATGCAGGTTTAAGCGCACATACAGATCAACTGTGTGTATTTTTCCAGAGCAGTCAGCGTTCTTACAGGCATGCAGCTTGAAAAGCAGCTTGACGTTGAAGTGGTAGAGCTGGCTGCAGTCCTGGACGACCTGGATGAGCGGAGCCAGGCGACACTGACCCGACGTGAGGCTGGTGACGGCGATGGAAGAGTTCAGCTGGCGCAACACTGCAGGAGAAAACAAAGACATTTAAGAATCAGTACCTCCCCAAACACTGCATTTCTGTTTCACTACTTTAGTTCAGAATCTGAAGCATCGTTTGAAAAGTGAGCTAAATTAGAGGACTAAGAAAGTAACAATGTCCAAAAATGTAAATTGTATTTAACAGAAGTTATAAATACTATAAATGTTTAAGAACTTAAATAATTGAAAAGCAAAATAATGGTATGCAAATTTTTGATTTGCACCTGATAATTATGTTACTAAATATACATAATTAAGAAATTTCACATGTAATGATTTAGTTCAAATGTGAGACACTTTAGTGGTTAAATATTAACCTTTGGTATTTCAGTTTTAATTTTCAATGCAGGATTTGATTAATTCTCTGAGAGCATAATTTACATAATTTAGAGAAACAAAAGTGCCAAAAAAGCAATAAATATTTATGTAATAAATTAATCAATATGAATAATTTAGCTGTAACACTAATTATTAAAAACATAACTAAATGTAAACCTTTAACGATTTAAGTTTTTATATTTAAACATGATATTCTAGTAATCTAGTATTTATGTAATAATTTCATGGCTCCTGTGTCGGATTGCACCATTAAATAATTTAATCTATCACTGTGGCTCTTCAGACAAAATACCAGCATCAAACTCGTTAAGTCGCACAGCAACTCCTCTTCAGACCAACAACAACCAGAGCAGTAGTGGCTGCCATAGCAACTAACTCTGAAGGGTGAAGCTGGCAATTCATATTAATTACTTAATAATTAACACAACTGTTGTATTTGCATTTATAAGTAAAAAAAAATATTATGGATTTTTCTTATTTACCACTGTCACATTGAAAATGAGCTAATGACTGAGGAACAATACATTTTAGTCCTAGCTCCAGAAAACACGTGGCTATGCTCATACAGCCGACATGAAAACTTTTTAATCCACACTATATCCCAAGCGCAGTTGCTGAATTTGTTCCTGGTGTTGTGATTCTGGGCCTCCGCCCTGCAAGCCAGGGAGGAACATGTCATTACTGCTAAACAGGAGGAAATCATTTTAATGAGCTCTGAGTGCAGGCACTTCCTCAGTGGTAAAACAACAAACAAGTAAAGAGGAGTTCAAGCTAAACTGAGTCGGCTCAGTCATGTTGTGCATGGAGTTGTTCCCAGTCCATGTGAAGAGATGTGACCCATCAGCTTCTTACTGTAACCTTTCTTGATTGAGGCCATTATTTGTGCATAAATAGCTCATGTCTGCAGGCAGCAGTCCTCGGCTGCAGCTCAGGTTTCTCCTGCCTGAGAAAGCAGTTCAGAAAAAAAAAGGTAGGAGGAGTTTTAGTTATCACCTGTCTCGGCCAGCTTCAGCTCAGTGTCCATGTAATCGAACACCTCCACAGTGAGCTGGAACCTGCAGGACAGAAGGCGATATCTTTGTCACTCAGGATGGAGGCCCCACAATGGCACAATGGAGCTCTGACTCTGCAAGATATATGAAAGGGCTTACTTTCATCAGAGGTTAACCCTTTTTTTGAAACTCACACATTATTAATGTCCGTCCCCGCCGTGCGCTCCAACACCTCATCCTTCACCTCCAGGTTTGGAGGGATTTCCGTATGCTGCAAAGATGCAAAGTTTGAGGTTTAGAACTCTACAAACAAAGCAACTTGTGCTTTTTATGAGTTATTCTGAGTAAGCGGAGCAGAACAATAAAGTTTCTGCCTTATGCAAACGTGACAATGATGCATATACCTTCACATGAAACTCCATCTTTGTGCAGAGGAGCTTGGTATACAAACCCACTAGCTGTCCATATTTGTCATGGAGGTGGCTCTGGAAACAAAATGAGTGGGAAACAATTATAGAACAAGAAAAAAAAACTTTAAAAACATTAAGAGTTAAAAAAAAAAAAAGATACCAGGACTCACCGATAGTTTCCCATATTCAGCTAGAGAACCATGATGTCGCATGCAGTCCTGAAGAACCTGTGGAGGTTAAATACACAGCTTAACTAATGCCAGTCACATTCACAGAGACAGAAGACTGCTCCGATTTTATTTTTCACAAAGCTTTGCATTTAAAAGAATCCATCAAAGAAGAAAGATTAGAATAATCAATGGCTTTGGCTTTACTACAATCAGGTAAAGCGGTGCGGGTCTCCTTACATTGCGGTGGCCATCTCGCAGGATTTTGTGCAGCACATGGCAGAACTTCCAGCACAGGATGGAGCTGGTGCCCAGAGAGAAGCCCTGAGAGTAGGACCAGAAGGTGTAGGCTCCCTTCTCCCTGTGAGTCCCCAAGATGATTCCTGTTCATGCTGTTAAGGAAAATACAAACTACCACACAATTGCATTACAATTCTCAAAATTAACACATTTAATATAAAATAATTTTTTTGGGGGGGCATATTTCCATTATATTTATCAACCCCATTGATATTAGATGCATCCCTTTTCCAAAACACCTGAATCGAATGAATTGCTCCTTCAGAGATGAATGCTGTGCTGATGAGGGAGTTCATGTGTGTTACAGAAGAACAGTAGCTCTCAAGGACAAGACTTGGTTAATCCTGCTTACTAAAATCAAATAGTTTTTCAATCTGCACACCATTTAAAAAAAACTTAAATCTGCTGCTTCATTAAAATGTGTTTCATTGGTGATGACTGTGCTGGCATCGCCAAAAAATAAATGACCTGCGAGGCTCAGAAGAGAAAACACTGCAACATTCATTGTCTAATATTTCTTCACAGATGGCTACAGTGAGCTTATTCACACATCAAGCTACAGTTGGATGATGCAGACAAAACGATGTCATCCTATTACTCTGTGCTTTTCTATAATGACAAATATTCTAAATATTTAAATTTTTACAGCACCTTTGGCAAAGACTGTACTACCACAAGTATTCACTCTCTCATTCCAGTTCAGGATCTGGATTTTATGCATCACATCCAGATGCATAAAATCCAGCACTTAGATATGAAGAGTGTTGGATCCCACTGGATTTATAACTTCTAATTGAGAGCAGAGACTTTCCAAGTTTAAGAGTCATGGTCTAAAAGAAACTAATAACATAGCAAATTGCAAACTGGTTTCCAAATTTGAGATTTCATTGATTGTACTGAACGGGTGCGAAACATGAGCATTACTGCTGGTACTGCTAAGAGACATCAGAACGAAAAATCAATTTTAAGACAAAAGGCAAAGATTAAACATGACCAAACCCAAAAGACAGGTTTTTTTTAAGCTAACTATGTTTTGTTATCATGCAACCTTGATAAAAACGAAACTGTTTTAAGGATACGTCGTGCATGTTTCTCCTTCACAGGCGTCTCTGTGTTGTTGATGGCTTTGCTGATACTGCTGAGCTGAAAGGAGATGAGTTAAATTAGATTAAATCTTGAACATCTTTATTCTTCACAAACATGCCACGTAGTATGTTACATGTACTTTATTTTGCATCGGCTGCACTTGCTTTTTTGGTGAGTTTTTGAGGGCGTTTAAAAAAACCTATCGCCACTTAATACACACTGACAAGCACTACGCGTTTAGCCTTACTGTGTCTAATTATTAATGATATTAATGCTTTATTCTATATAAAGCAATATAAAATGCTTTTCATAAAACCAAACAAGTTCTGACAAGTAAAAAAACCCCTGCTCAGACAAATTTCTAAAAATAACTCAAGGAAGGAGTAAAATGTTATTCTTGCTGATTTTAATCAGCTAATCTTATGCTGACATTAATACAAAGTTGACCACAGCCAGAGGCAGCATATTCAGACCGCCTGTGTGAAACTCAACAGCTGTTGTGTTAAATATTCAAAGGAAACTCCTAATAAAAAAAACAAACCCTGAATCAACGGGTGGCGTCTTTAACTACAATGCTATTAATAAACTTGAATGACTCGCTGTCACTGAAAGACAGAAGACGGGCGGCTCTGCAACCTGTCCAGCAGGCAAAACTAGAACTGCTGAGACACGAGCAGGAAGGCAGGAACAGGAACACCTCAGCAGGACCTGTGAGTCTTCTGGATTTAAATACAACCTGAGGTTCAGAAACTGGTTGTACTTTGTTCTTCTTGTTTAAGCCAAGAACGTTTTAATCAGAGCTTGGGAAGAAACTCAAGCTCTTTATTCTATCATGTTACCAATACGTTTGATGATTTAATGTCCCCAAACAATCCTTTAAAAATGCATATTTTGTTAGTAAAGCTCTTGAAATTATTTAATTACAGTTTTTATTAGTTATAATAAATACCTGGGTAAGGTAACATAAAATACTCAGCTGTATGCAAAGTATGCTGTGTACTTTTACGCAACTTGTTTCAGAAGTCTAAAACACATAATTGTTCTCAAATGCTTTGTCATGGTGTGCTGTCACTTTAAGACATCATATTACTGAAAATAATGCAATTGGGAAAAGACAATATAGACAAAATGTGCTGCAACAGATAAAGCTAATCACTAGAGAGTAGTTAAATAGAATAGTTTTTGGAATAGCTTAGTAAATTAAGTAACTGCTTTTAATAAATGTATTAAAAACCGCTCTGCTATTCTGAACCGTCTAATCTAAAATCTGTGAAACAGACTGGATAATGAAAAAAAAGGCAGAACAACCATCCTGGACAAAAACAAAAAAAAGAAACACTGCGGCTCATCATGTTCTCTTTTAGGGTCCTACAAGATGTTTAAATCATAACTAACCACTTCCATCATGATGATAGTTGGCTGTCTCAAAGCTAATTCTTTACAGTCATGCTTTAGTTCATATTTAACCTGTTTTATGTCATTTTTATATGACAGTAATTCCCAGAAATATCCTGATCTCAAGCATCATCTCCAAATCTGTATTTCCTGACTAAATGACAGATACTTTTTGTTTGATGTACAGTCTGATTTCATGTCAGCCTTACCCTATTTGCTGTGAATCTACATTTTGAGCTGCTAGTTTATAGAAAAGTCGTTGACTGTCACATTCAGCAGAGAAGAGAGCAGATGAAACTCCAGTCAAAAATCGCTTTAAAAACTCCTTTAATTTTTGTTTAAACAGTTATCTCAAACTTATAACATGTTGAAATGAGAAATTAAGTTATCAGTATAGAGAAGAAATATACTAATGTTAGCCTAACATCAAGCTGCTCAGAATAAAAACAGTCAGTGGGGTCAGGAAATTATGAAAGACTCTGCAAAGGCAGAGTCAGATATTCCTTGAGAAAAGAAGGTTAATTTTCTGACTGATGTTGACAGAAATTTAGGTTGAGACATTTTATGAGTTATAATAGGATGTCAAACATTCATCTCAATGATCTGACTGCGTTTCTCCTCTTTTGGTCTAGCGCTTACATGTTGGAAATCTTTATCTTTACTAAACCTCATATCAGTGGTAGAAGCTATAATTCAACATGTCTATAAAAGCCTTTTTAATGCATTAGAGACCTGGGAGTCAAACCCATGTAAACACAACCATCTAACCATTAACGGTCAGACAAGAGATAAGAGAGGAGGTACACTTTGGGCAAAACAAGACGTATCTGTTTATAAAAGACTCCATCCCAGCCCCCCGGCCTCTTTCTGACTCAAATGAACTGCATGCCCCTTCATTTACACTGGGCAAGCGAAGGGAGCGAGCGTGGAAGTTTGTGTGACAATGAGGGGTTTGTTGGGGGAGGAAGGCCGACAGCCGGGGTAGAAGATTGGGTTGGATAGGGGGATGCGATCTGGCACACAGAGCCTGGCACGGAAACCTCAACAGATGGCTGCTGAGCAGCAAGGCTGCAGGGAAGCTCTCAGACTACTTTTGGCAAAAAAAAAAAAAGTGAGAACGGACAGAAGGAAAAGGACATCAAGTGTGAGTGAAAAGCTGGAAAGTGACTGAATATACTGTACAATTAGGGGAACATTAGTATTTCTTTAATGGTTTGAACTCAACATTGTTTCTGTAATAATTAGGACAAAATGTTGCCAGAATCACAGTAATTTCTGTTAGTAGGGCCAACATTTTCTCAAATCTGTTTTTTTATTGTTCAGTGCACATGCAAATTATATACAGTTTTTAGAAAAGTGATTCAACTCAAGTCTAATATACTTATTTCTAATAACTGTACAGTATTTTCTGTTATAGTCTTGTATAGTATATTATTAATCTTGGGGTTTTTTTGTGAACCTTTATATCTGTTGCTGCTGTTACGCCTGAATTTTCTCATTTGAGAGACAATAAAGGCTTTTCCTTCTGTTCTAGTTTTATTAACAAACTCAGGATTTAATAATTGTGACTCTAGTCATCCTCTGATGAATTGTCTTTTTGTTCCTCAGGTGAAGTGGGTGTGGCCTGGAGTCACCTGTTGACTGGGAGCACCTGGGCCAGTGTTCCCAGTCTATTTAAACATGGCTGCTCCTCACACCAGTGGCTGCTCATTCTTCCCCCACTGTAAGCAGTCTTAGCATTTTTGTTGTTTTGGTTATGTTTAGCTGGTTTTGCTTTATCTGAATTAGTTAGGAATTGTGTTGGTTATTGTCCTCATTCTTGTTTGTCTTGTTTTGGATTCTGCTATACTTTGATTTGGTTGGGTCTTTTACTGGTTTAAAATTTATGTTAATCTAACAAAAGCATTAATTTGCCTTAATATTTAATATTGCTGTTCCTTTTTGTCATGTCCTCATGAGCCAGGTTGTGACATATGACATGGTTTCTAATTAACTATCAAAATTATAGAGCTATTTATTACATTTTTCCAGCCGATACACAATTTCTGCTTTTCTTTGAGGTCAGACCTTCTGGTATTGAACATATAAAAGTGAAAAAGTAAATAAGTAGAAGAAAATAAATTGATATTAATATTTAAGAATCAAAACATACATCTACAGCCTTTACTTTTTATTGAATAAGTCAGAATAAGACCAGAAATGATGGGATGTCTTAGTATGTAATTAATTAATAGCAAAAAAAATAAAATCAGATGTTCAGTATTTGATCCACCAATCAGAACTGATCAAGTCAAATTTGGATGCTTTAAGAAATCAGGCGCTGCAGATGCTGGTACTGTAGACTGTGTAATGCTCATACACTTAATGCTGCATCTGGTTGAAGCGATGATAAATCCCTCTTTAACCAGCAGAGACGAGACGTGACAGAGAGGGACAGCCTGGTTAAAGCCCAGGCCCGCCATAAGGTCCAATCCCAGCTAGCATTAGTGCAGGAACACAAACACGCACACACACGCTTCTGCACTCAAATACTGTAAGCTTCTTTAATGCAAGGCGTCTCTGCTTACCGGGTCATCTCTGCTTTTCAGCAGCGTCTCCATAAGTTGTGATGTGAAACACTGAGAGATGAAGTCAAAGCATCAGCGCTACACCTCCACTTCTTCTCTCCGAACATAATTCCCTGAGGTGAGGGCACTTACTGCAGGACTTTATCTGCTTAATTCAACAGTCAGCTGCAGAGGATCTGCCTGACAAGGTCGCAGACTTCAACAGCTATTAGCTCGGGTTAGCGAGAGCAACCATTTAACTGGGTGGTGCATCAACAAATGGAAGGCTAGTCAATAAGGGAGCGGTGCTGAAAAATTACATGTCCCTGAAGGTATTTCCTGTCAACCTAGAGAGCCAATTTTCTTCATTAACTTTTAATAGTTTTGTCTCTCTCTCTTTCAGAGTTGAGATATGTCTACCTGCTCTGACTGAAGTGGTTCAACTTCTCCTCCATCAACAGACAATGAACCCGACCAAAGCCCAACAAAGCAAGCCTTGTTCTCCTCATGAGCTTTTACTCTACATTGTAGTGGAAACTGCCTGAACACCATTAAAGGTAATTTAGCGCACATTATTATTTCTGATAAGCCCTCGTTGAACTTCTGACGGCAATAAGTATGTAATAAATACAACTCAGGGACGTTGTAACATTACATTTGTTCACGCCAACTGTATTTACACATTTATGCTGGGGATTTCCATAAATCATAACTCTGGTACTCTATACAGACAGGATGATATCTTATCTGGATAGAGTTTCCTTTTATATCGGAATAAATTAAGCATATTCCATTAAACCAAGGGTGATAGGATCCAATGGATGAACACTCCCAACTGCTGAAAGTCTTGCTCTCTCTCGCTCTATTGCAGCCTGAATGAACCACAGAGATGTTTCAAGCCATAGAAAACACTTCCCTGCATCTTTGTGCATTTTCTGACTTCATTTTCAAACAACTCACCAAAACCAGCTAAATTTGGACTTTCTTCCATCAATAACAACTCCAACACAGAAAAGTGTTATTGTCAGTGCAACCTGGTGCTTCTATTGTGAGTGAAAATAAAAGGCCTGTTGTGTCACTAGTGTATTGTAATTGAAGATGAATTTAGTAGCAATGGTAAAACTATTTGACTATGACAGAGCTTCCTGTGGGAGTTTGGTTTTAGTTTTATGCACACACAAAAAAACCTATGCTGCAGATTCCTTACATCGATAGAAAGCTATAAACAGGAGGATGACAAATGCTGACGAGACGTCTCAGAACAATCTATCCGTCCCATTAACCACCGTGCATTTCATTCAGCATTAGCTCCCACTCAGTGGCTAAGTTTACCCTTCAGGACTCCCATCCCCCTCCTCCTGCTGCTTTCCCACATGGGTGCTTGCTCAGGCAACAGCAGTGAGGGAAGGCAAACACTACAGTACAGATACACAAACACAAGCAGAACTTTGTGAGAGACAGCTCACCTTGGTACTGAGGTCAAAATCAAAAGGAGACACGACAGGAGCGAGAGTAATGAGTGGTGGAGGAGTTTCTGTGACTTCATTTTAATTTACGTATGAGCTACAAGGTAAAATCAGTACAGTCTGGGGGGTTGAAACATTTGTTTGCTTCAAAGGTGAGTAATCTGATAAGTAATCAAGTCAGGGTATTATATAAGTGCTTCATTTTCCTGTTGCCCAGGAAATATATTCAAATGAAGTGACAATTAAACTTTAGTATTAGCTCAAAGCAATTCATTTCTCCTCTTTCTGCAACTAAAGACATTTCAAACAACATATTTACACACACAACATACCTTATGCAACATGTTACCACCATGAAAAACTACCACTGAAGGAAAACTACTTACTTATTTCTAGTCTACAACAGCTGTTTAAACTTAAGTTAAATGGATAATTTCAACAATCAAGTTCAATAATTACCAATTCAATGTTTAGATTTAAAGAAAATATATTATACTGTATATATAATGTTTTTTTTTATATAGCGCTTTTTTGCAGTCATTTTTGACCACCCAAAGCGCTTTACACACATTTATACACCAATACGCAGATCGGTAGGCAATTTGGGGTTAAGCGCCTTGCCCAGAGGCACATCGACATGTGACAGGAGGAAGCTGGAATCGAACCTACAACCTTCCGATTGCAAGACGACTGCTCTTACCACTCCGCCACAGTCTGCCACAAAATGGTGGACATGTCTTAGAATAAATGTCATCTCTTCTCTACTGGAATAGATCTAGTGGTAATTTCCATTTTACTAACAGCTAAACTAATCTTTTCTGCTGTTATCTGTAAATCATCTTCTCCAAGTCAAATGGAAACAATTATTCAAGCATCATGTTCCATTTTCTTCTTCACACTCAAATCTACTCTGTCACTCCTCTAGGCGTCAACTTAGATGAGTAATTAAATCAACAGGTATATGACGACCTCGCACCATGCTGCGAGTCTCATCTGTTCCACCTCTGTGTCTCACCAGCTGGACAACCATTTGCAATAAGAACAAATCGGTCTGGTTTTAAACATTTAGTGTAAAAAAGGGTTGTTGTGTGATCCATTGATACGCAGGAAGCACAAAGCAAAAACATCCTTCCATGTTTGCACAGAGAAGTTAAAAAGACTAAACATCCTGATAAAGAAGGCTGGTTCTGTTCTGGAGATTTCTCTAGAGATTATTGTGAAAAGCAGGATTCCTTATCAAATAAAGAAAATTACAAACAGCCCAGAGCATCCTCTTCATCAGACTGGGATCAGACAGTCAGAGGCTCCTTCAGTGCCAATGTAACACAGACCACTACAGGAGATCCTACCTACCCACAGCATCTACAACAACTCCTTAAGGAAAACTGTATAATATGACGTAACATTTAATTTCCCTCTGGGATTAGTAAAGTGTTTTTGAACTGAACCTGAGGTTCTGATATGCTGCAGGTATGAACTAAAGCGGTGAAGTCCAGTAGTACAAGGGCAGCAGGATTTACAAGACACAAGTGAAACCTTTTAATGATTTTGGTGTTTTGATGCATTGAAATTTGTTGTTGTAATGTGATGAAATGTGGAAAAGACGAGAAGCTTAAGAGGAACAAACAGATCCAATGCAAAGAAATCTCAAAAGGCAAAACTATGAGGTGACTAAAGAAATTGTTAGGTTAAAATATGATTTAAAGAAGTGCAGCTCTTTCCTCATAAAGTGTTGCGTCTTCATAATAACTAAATCAATGGGATAAAAGGTGAGCCTTTTCCTGGACTCTGTTGCAAACTAGATGTGCACACCCATTTTCTGCAAAAATTACTAAAAATATTAACAAATAATCAAATAAGTGTTTAAATTTAGTCTTCTGAGTAGCAAATGTGACTCTTTTACATGGTGTAACTACATTTTACCTGATGTAGCTAAAATGGCTTCATCAGGTAAAAATGATGGGCAGAAAGAGGCAGATAACTTCTCCTCATCCATCTGTGCAACAGGTTTGAATCACTTTCACAATCTACATCTTTGATTACACAACAGAGCGGCATTTACGACAGTCAAACGTACCAGCTGCAGGACTTATGACTCATTAGTTTCGTTTTCACCAAAAACTTTTAGCAGTAAAAGCGCGATGCATGTTCAATGACTTTATATTCATTTCCAGAGCCCAGACGTCTAATAGTTTAAACGGCTCCACCCCTCTGGATGCACTTCACAGGCAAATAAAACACTGACAGTGGTGCACGCCTATCAAAGCAAAGTCTGTTTCAGATCCCAAACTACAGGAGAATCTGAACACCCAGAGAGCTGCTTGTTTGGTTACTGATCCTCATCTGAATCTCATGTTTCTCTCACACTGGGGAGTAAGATGTAATGTAGCTTCCAGTATGACTTACTGGTTAAGGAATGTAACCATTCAAGGTGGAGTTCAAGCTAAATACACCTGCTTTAAAAGGAATATCACAATAATCCGTTTATGTAGACTTAATTTATTAATCGAAGAACAAGGCTTTTAAGAAACGAGAGCGAGCGAGAGAGAGAGAGAGAGAGACAGAGAGAAGACGAAATGTTTGTAAAGGAAGAAAGGTGGTCAAACTGGAAGGACTGGATTCAGAGAGGAATGAATGGCGTGACTCCTCAGAACTGAGTCTGACTTTCAGGCTCTGATTTGAAGTTGAAGTTAAATCACAAATATTGTCCAAAAAACAAATATCCAACAAAGTTTAACAAATCTTGAATATGCTAGTTTTGTGGATTTGTATGAAATGTTTGGACTTAATCTGTGTCAACAAACCAATGTGAATAAAACTGCATTGTGAAAATATTCTGTTAAAAATACCTATGACATTAGCTCACATAGTGAACTTCTCCATATTACATCCTCATTGTATATAGAAAATGTTTTTTCACACATGTAAATTTTGGAACAGAAAACCTACAGCTAAAGATGTTACAGCGAATTCCCATATTTATATTATTGGTTCCATTAAGGAAGCACTGAAACAAGCATACTCTTAATATAAGTACATAAATGTGCATTAAGTCTACTGTATGTTCATATCTAAAAAAGTGCATCGTAAACTTTATTTTAGCATTTTTTTTAAAAATAAACTACAGCTTAAGAATCCACAACACCAATTTTAGCACTAACCAATGAAAATATAAATCTAGATATCTAGATTTTAAGCTTCTTTGCTTTTATAAACATTCCAAAAAGAAATTAGTAAAAAATAAATTAATAAAATCTTCCACCAAATTGCATAAGACAAGTAAATGATTTCTTACAGCAGGTTCTTGAGGAAATTACCAAGTTTGATTTAAAAAAGGAAGAGGTATCAAAACCAAACATTTACAGGTTAAAAATAGTATACTATGATGTACAGAAAAAAAATGGCAAAGGGATAAATAAATATTACACCTTTCTAAAACTTGAACTCTCCTTTTGTAAACCCACACTGGTAACATAATCTGGTAAAGGACGAGCAAATTTATTGAGGTGGAAAATGTCTCCTTTCGGCCCCCCTTGGTGGCGCCACTGCACAGAACTCACTTTGTAGAGTTTTACCTACTGAAACAAATACAGTACATACGGGCTGGATCCAGTGCTGTAAAGTGAATGACGACATCTCTGAATTGTTACAAGTCATTTAGATTAAACAATAAAATGTTGAATTTTTTGTGCTCAGGTTTAAATGTGCGTGGTGACGCTGTGAGGCCTTCGGTACACCTGGTTTTCTAATTAAAGCTTTATTTTCTGACTTAAATTGTTGGCTGTAAATGTGGCCTATGCGGTAAGCCACGCAGAAGGCCTTTAAAGAAAAAAGAAAAACCCGCAGGTTTCCACTCCACGGCCTGATAAAAGCCCCGCGCTCTCCGCGTCCGTGTGATTTTTTTTTTTTTTTTTTTTTACCTGCTGCTTGTCAAAGTGGTCCCTCTCCGCTCCGAGGTGATGCTCGGTCCTCCTGCTCTTCACCCGCGTATGAATGTTCATCCTTCAGCCTTGCGCAAAGACGCTTTCACCGAGAAGAAGGGCCGTCCCTCCGCTGCTTTCCGAACCGTCCTGGGGAGCTCAAACACTTGGGGTTTCCTCTCCTGTCCGCCGAGAGCGTCAGGGACATCTCCGAGCTGCGGCTCCCTTTACTGCTGATGCGCCGCGGCTGAAGGAAGCAGGAAAAGCAAACGCGAGGGCGCGTTTAGCATTACGTGGACGGATCCACCCACAAAAGGTGGGGGGAGGGAATCACCATCATCATCATCGTGTCCTCTAAAGAGCACATCCACCTACAGGCAGGTTGTTTTCAGATCAGCTTTTTTTTTTTTTTTTTTTTTATCCATCTGTGTTTTTTCTTTGTTCTGCCCTCTCATCTCTATTAACGTGCGCCATTCAGATTAATCAAAATGCACCGGAATTATTATTATTATTATTATTATTATTATTATTATTATTATTATTATTATTATTATCATTATTATTGTTATTATCATTATCATTATTATTATTATTATTATTATTATTATTATTATTATTATTATTATTATTATTATTATTATTATTATATTTCTCTAATCCTGAGGTTTCATCCGGTTATAAAGAAACGAAAGGGAAAAAAACTCTACAAGTGATGACACAAACCAGGAAATGAGAATCAGATGATGTGGGTGGACTGACATGACACCTTCAGTGGCGCGTGTGACTGTAGGGTTTCAATTATAAAACGTCATTACCACTTCAAATTAAACTAAGACTCACTCTGGTGTTTTAATGATGTTTAAAATAAAATAGTGTTGGTTTTATTAGGGGATCCTCTAACAGTGGGGACTTAGCCCAGCCCAAAAAGTTGCATATTTTCATGAAGTGAACACTCAAATAAAATCACATGACACATGTGTGTATATTAGATTTAAGTTTAAGCTCTGAAAATACCATTCTAATACATAGATATGCCTCGATCTAAACCATGTTACTGTCTTGCTGCTTTATGTTTAAAGTTTCTTCCAGCCTCTAAGCATTTTTTCTAACTTACGGTAATTTAGCTCCATCCTTTTTCCATCAGCTTCCCTGAAGAATATGACTCCCACATCATGAGTCCTTTGCTGGACAGGACTGCTTGGAGTGCAATAATTGTTTATTCCAAGACTTATGAACTTGCATTTTTCCTGCTAATGTAATGTTTAGTCATTTAGCCAGTTGGACAGAGTATCCAGCGAATGATAACACTGGATACAAATTACACCAGCCAAAATGCGACAGGTCACAGAGTGATAGAAGCACAGATAGAGGAGCAGAGAAAAGGAGGAAATATGCCTACACCACCACTGAGGTCATCATTGCAATATTTACCAATGTCACTGCAAAACCTTCTAATACAATGCTCAAAATTTTTTATTTTGGTTATAAGTTAGGGTGAAATTCATCCTATTGTAGCCTATTAGTTTTATTATTTGCTGCTGTTTAGGTTCATCTATACTTCCTCATTACGTTGTAATCTTTCTTTGATTTGCTTTTTAATGGTTTACCACAGTGGGTTGTGTTTCTTGCTCTTTCATTTTCAAACCAGACGTGTGATGTGTGCAAAACGTTTGACTATGCGTACTGATCTTACTGATCTTCGATTGACTTTTTACTATCTGCATAGTTTGGAGTCAAAACAAGCAAAACTGTATTTTTCATGTACATTAGATGTACATGAAAATGTAAATTTTTCATGTACATCTAATGTACATTTTTCATGTACATCTAATGTACATGAAAAATATTGCTTACAAGTTTGTCCGACTGGAATTTCTTGTTTAGTTTGTTTAGTTTCTTATTTGGGCTGGGTGGAGTTTCAACCGTGATGTTTTTGTTCACAGGTATGCAGGTGAAGGAAGCACAACGGCTGGTGGGACAACAGAGGGTGAACACGACAGGGACATGTCGTCTGCCCCGCAGGCCAAACCTGCTCATTCAGATTTTTCCGCCCCCGTCTGAACTCTACGCAAACATTACAAAGCAGAATCCAATCCGGC
>CAEFZY010064864.1:0-20006 GCA_903066815.1 Brachyrhaphis roseni | reverse complement strand
ATATGTTGGTTGTTATTATAATAGTCTGTGAAAAAGCAAGAACCATAACTATGAGATGCCCCTTGGGGTCCCTGTAGAAACTCATTACCTGCCCTGGAAATGTATCTATTAGAATCAAAACCCCAGCAGTTTTCTCTGAGCCGTGTGCTGCCCATAGTTCCTGCCTTTTCCAGAATGTCATGTCATCTATGGTGCTGTGAGACTCCTGAATAAAACAAAAATCACTGTAATGGTCCTACCAGCAAGGAACAAGGACAAAGGCATATATATAAAAAATATCTTCTATTTAATTTCCAAAAATCTTAACAAAAGGCTTTTAACAACAAATCTCAAAAATATAAGCAAAATGGGCCCAAAAGAAATCAACTAAGGCATACATAACTCAACATAACAAACCAAAAACTGACCTAACACAATGAACACACAGGGGAATTTATATACAAAGGCTAGCCTACACAAACGAGGAGGGGTGGGAGAGAAGACAAAGACAAACAATGCATAAACATAAATAACTAATTCAAATCAAAACATTTTAACTTTAACACAACTATAAAACAAAACAACCTAACACCATAAATGTTTTAGCAGTTATGCTATAAGTAGAGAGAGGAAGGATCTTCAACATCAAGTCCCCTGCTTCCAGCAGCCTGATGGTTTGTTCCACTTCCTGGTTTGCTTCTCCCAACCAATCAGCTTCTCCCAGCCAGTCCTTCAAACAACCAATCACCTTCTCCCAGCCAGTCCTTCAAACTCAGCAAAACAAAATAGTTAATGGTCTAAATAAACATAAGGTATTTAAATACACATAAGGTGTTTAAATAAACATAAGGTGTTTACTAAATGTGTGCACCCAAATTAGTAAACAACCTAATGCAAAAACCACCACCAAAGGAAAAAGAATTATAAATAAATACTAACACTGAGGGAAAGATGGAGGAACCTCCACAATGAGACTGAATATTATTCAAACAAAAGTAAAATAAAACTCCTAAGACCTGGAGTTAATAAGATATCACGATATTTTAATCACCAAATTCAGCAAGACTTCACCTGCGCGTTGGCATCCTACCTCGGATGATAAAACTTACAATTAGCACAAAGTGCACAGAAACCGTATCATAGTGCTGTGCTATCTATTGATTAAATAAAGGAAACATCTTACAGCGTAGTTTTGTTGTGTTTTCACCATGTACTGACCTGAAGAATAGTAGAGGTAAACAGGAAGCAACACCCCCCAAACAAAGGTTCCACTATTGCTCATGTCTCTTCTCTTTTGACGTTTTACTGTATCAACCTCAAGAAAGCACTAAATGCAGGCAGAAGAGCATGCCAAAATGTAAACTTAATCTTTTTTTTTTCATTTTTGGATAAAAATAGAATAAATTTGCATGCAAAAAATATTTCACAATTATAAAGCAACAGAAATAATGTGGTGACATTTTTATGTGCACCATGCTAGCATCCCAACTTCTCAACATGATTATTTTTTTATTAATGTAATTAAACTGGAAACAGCAGCTGAGTTGATCAAAATGTTTTTAAAAATATATAAAATACATATGAAAATATAAATATTTTAATTTAGCAATATGGTAAAATATGTGTGGTATAATTGTATATTTAATAATATTTTTAGGTAATTACTTTTGAAGCCAAGGACAGCAGTTAAAAACACAAACTGTGGGCCACCACTGGAAATACTCATGATTTTCCAAAGATCAAACAGTAATATTTACCCAAGTGCAGTTGGCAGATTACGATGCTTAAGTGTGTTGATGATGTTGTAAAATTGTGGCAGAGTACTTACCAGCTACGCAGTTTAGTGGATTAAGGAATGCCACAGTCACACTCACTTAAACGTTTGTGTCAACAAGGAAAGCATCTCCCAAGTTCCCAGCTAAATCAATGCATCACGCACTCTCCTGGAAGCTTTAGAGGTTATGCAAATGAACAAGGCAGCGAAGTGACATTTTGAAAGCCCTGGATGGATCACCCCTATTAGCAAAGGCTTTGACGGATCTTAAAAGGTACTTTCCCCTCCCGTGAAAGCAGTTTATTCCACCGTCTCTCCTCTTTCAACATGATATGTGGTCAGAAGGATGGTGGTGAGTTCATATAAAACAAACATAGACTTGAATGTAGGAGAACCCACCTGTAAAATGGATACCCACAGTAAAGAAGCTGTCATCATTCAAGAAGTGGAGAAAACATAAATAATTTATATGGTGCATCAGTACGAGCAAATGTGATAAAGCAGAGGTTTACTGAAACCTACACAACTCAACACATTTGATCAATTCTTTGTTTGCAGTTCATGAAGATGAAGACCAAAGTACACCAAAGTATCAGACTCAACAGTACTACTTTCCCTTCACAACAGTCAGACAAAATAATTGCTCACAGTCTAAATTATTACAAGGTGAACATGCGTGATACATTATAACAAAATGCCACATTCACTCTTTCCATTAAAGGGTGAATATTGCTCACAAAGAATCCAAATGACATGCTCACCTTTATGAAAATTGGCACAGCACTTAACTGATGAAGCATCAATGGCAACGGCAAATTAGCACAATACAATAGACTAGATTACAATTGTTGGGGCAAAAGTCCTAAAGCACAATAACACTGGGAAGAATAGAAACACTGATTGAATTCTAACATACAAAAACTTTCACTTAGGAGTGGAAAACAAAATCAGCAGCAATATTTTTAAACAGCTGTACACCATGCCAGTTTTTCCCAACATTTGGGGAATACATAATGAGCATCCTAAATAAATTAAGAACTACAGGTCCTACACAGCAAATTCAAAAGTGTTAGATTTCCAGTGTTGGTGTTAATTCAACACTCATTGGCAAGGCTCTGGATAATTTATTACAAGATTGAGGTAATTAAGCTATTTCATTCCAGTGTTTTGTACCTGTGGCACATCTAAAAACTGCAGGACAGTGGCCCTTATGGACTGGAGTTTGACACTCCTGCTAAAGAGTTGGTGTTATTCCAAAGAGTAAGTGTTAGTTTTGCTCACACTTCTCAACAACAGACAGCAACTCTGTCTGGTGTTGATTTCAAAACTCTGTCTCAGACAGAGTTGTTCCCACAATTGTAACGTATCTGTGACGTCACTGGTTTGCCTAAGGAGGGGGTACAGCAGTATGGCGTCTTGTCTGGAGCTTATGTAATAAGGTAAGTTCCATGTAAGATTGTCATATCTTTGATAATTTTTTTATGGATGCATTAATTTTCCGTTTGCGCAAGAGTATCGAGTCATACGTTCGCTTAACGTAAATTTGTTGTTTGGATATCACAGTATATACGACTGTTTAGTACAGAGGAACTCAAGTCCAATCCTCGAAAGCCACCGTCCTGCAACTTTCATATGCTTCCCTGCTCCAACACACCTGAATCAAATGAATGGCTCGTTAGCAGGCCTGTTCAGAGCTGATCCTGGTCTGTTGGAGTAAAGATGCTTCTAAAAGTTGCGGGACGGTAGCTGGACTGGAGGACTGGACTTGAACACGCTTGGTTTAGTATTTTTGTTGGCAGCTAAAGCTAGCCAAGCAGGTGTGGCACGAGATGTCTGGTGGATAACTGAACATTAAAACTGTCAGAAAAATCTGAAGGCCATTTGAGTTAACATTATTTAGCTGCGGAGACGTTTTCTTTAAGTTTGTGGCTTTAGACGGCATAATGGGGAGAGTAACTGTGCTGGACCGGTGGCTTGATCTATGTGGTCAAAGCTAAGTCAAAATGTTTCTGTTTCTATACATACAATAAATAATGACATATTGGCTGCCTTTTGTATTTGTTTTTGTTTTCTTCATTAGTACGTCATGTTGGTGACTTAGCCTGTTATTATGACTTCAACACATTTCTTCAGAAATGTTGGCACCACTTTTATTAATGTGCAGAATGTTTCTGTAAGCTGAGTAGTTTCTATAATACCTAATGATTATGTGATACTTAATGTCTGAGTTGTGTTCATGAATTTTTTTATGCTTTATATTGTAGGTGATGAAAAATGCTCTCCAGGCTAAACTGGGTGGGCAGAGTATTTTGAATGAATATGATGGTGACACACAGGTGGGTCTGGTTAGTTTTGCTCACACTTCTCTTTAAAATATTTATTTATTATCCTAATGTTTCTGCTATTTTTCCTGTTTTTCCTTCAGGCTGGGAAAACAGGCATTCTTCTGTTGGTTCATGTGTTTCTTCCTATGTCCAAAGGCCACAAGAAGAATCCAAAACCGCTCATGACGAGCTGAGGACCATGTTGTCAGATATGTGCAGGTATGTGGTTATTGTAAAGATCCTACTTCTTGTGTAGAAGCACTTTCTCATTGGCTTATTTTGCCATTTGAATGTAGCTGTGCTATATACATAGTTTAATATTTTTTTTATTATTTGTCATCTTAGCATTTTGTCAAAGATGGGAGCCATTGTTGAAGCCTTTCTCGTTGGTGTGGAACCAGGACAGCCCTTACTCCTGCATGTTGGTGAAAACAAGAGCAGCACCAAAGACACTTCACCTTCAGTGCAAAGTACTATGAATTCCTCTACAACTTATGTTTATTAATCCAACCTACAGTTTTCAACATTGATGGGACTTTTGCACAACATTTGAGGAGATGAATATCCTTGCTTTTATTTTGCCTGGCAGAGTGGACACTCTTTATTATGAAGATCATTTAAGTGCATTCTGTATCAATAAGAGGATTTGTTTTATGTTCTTCCAATTATAAACTTGGTTTATTACAGTCCCTATGGCAAGCAGTTTTCTGAAATGTGTGGGAAAGAAACCATACTGTATGACCTTTGTTGTATATTTCCTGTCAGTGCTGTTTATCTTGTTTTGAAATATAAGTAGATTCAAACTGCAGCTTGTGTTGGTGTTTTTGTAGATTCAAGTGACATCTGTTTTTTTTTTTTAAGTGAATTTGGGAATTATTGACTGCCACTAGTATTTTTCTTAAAGGTTTTATTGGCTCTAGCGGCCTTTATTTGATAGTGAATTGACAGTAAAATGGATAATGAGAGAAGGGGGGGAGGGACATACAGCAAAGGCCAGGATGCGAGCCTGCGACAGCCACGTTGAGAACTAGGACCTTCATAGGTGGGTTGTGCTTAACCTCTGTGCCACCTCAGCACCCCTTACCAGTAATATTTTAAAATTCTGATTTCTATGTTTAACACTTCTGTGTTAACACACAGTGTTAACTTTTGTTACAAAGTTAGGTAAATCAATGTTAAATTTCAACTACTGAGAGTGTTGATTCAACTCTATCACAAATAACACTTTCAAAAGTGTTGTTTTTTTGGAAGTTTTAATCCGATTAACACTTCCAAATTTGCTGTGTAACAATCTAATGTAAAACTTCATAAATACTGGAAAACTATTGCTTAATGGAAGTCAAGTTCCTGCAGCTGGGAAACAAAAAGAACACTCTTTTGAAAAATGATTTTCACTATGTCATCTCAGTGAACTCAAGGAGTTTCCAGGCCAGCAGAGAGAACAGTTCTTCCAGAATATTCTAGTCTACCCCTGGGTCTCCTCGCAGTGGAACAAATACCACCAAAGGCTAGAAACCCAGGAAGCATCAGATGACCAGGCAACTTCAACTAACTCTTTTAATGTGGAGGCAAAGAAGCTTTACTTCGAGCTCTCTCAGGAGTTCAGAGAGAGAAATAGTGCCTTTTAGAGAGTAGAGTGTGTTTAGTTTCAGAATTAAAAACACATGCCGATTTGATTTTTCATACATTTATTATCCACCTGTAGTTTTTTAGATTACCATTTGACACCTTGCTGTTGTCTCATCTGCGCAACATCTGGCTTTCTTTTTTCCATTTAGGATAAGACCCTGTTAGACTTACTTCTTCACCTGCAGCCATTATTCAAGGCAAAGTTGCTGCCTCAGGGATCTCCATTATTTATTTGGGAGCATTCTGAACAGCAAGATGTTGCCCTGAGAATGTGAATCCCTCATTTTAAGAAGAATACTTTTGCAAGGATGAAAAATATATAAAATACAATTTTCTATATAAAAATGGAATTCATCACTGTTTTGTGACAATTCAAGAAAGGTACCTATGGTGAAACTTTATGCAAATTGGAAGAAGCCATTCAATGAAACCTCCTTAGTTATGAAGGCCAGGCTCCAGGAAGATAACAAAGTCTATTTACAGGAATCTACAATGTAACTCCTTATTACCATTTGTCAATATTTAGTTGGGGCAGCCAGAGAAGCAAGGATGTGTTACAGTGAAGACTGTGCTCCATTAATGAGAAAATGAATTTTACAGATTTAAAAGAGACATTTACTGCTGAAAAACTGTCCTTGGTCCTGACTATATATAAATATCCTAGCAATATTTACATGGCTGCTATCAGCAGTATAAGCTAATAGCAATGTATTAATGTATGTATTTTTTTTAGTTTCAAGCGCCTGCAAAATGTGCATTAAGGTGCTATAGAAATACAGAACCTTAACTATACTATAATTTACATATCCAGTATGCCAAATGACATGTGACTTTATGCGTAATCACGAATTAATCTGTACTTAATTCATGTTGTGGCTTTTCTATGTTTTCGTTAAGAGAGACAAGGTTAACTAGTGAGGTCTTTTTAATTGCATAATATTATATTTTGCTTTGGTTTTCTGCAAAAGTCAGAAGAAATTGACATAATATTCACAAATGACATATTTAATCAGAATTAGGATTTCATCACAGGAACATCAACCTCAACATGCTTCCAGTGTGGCCTCATTAAAAATTCTGGTGCTCAAAATTAACTGTCAGCTAAAACATGAAACCGTGTGAATGAGAACAGTTTTTTGAAGATTCACTCACATTAAAAGAGAGTTTTTAAGAACATACATTTTGATTTATCCAAGTTATAAAACAGCTGCTCAAAGGTCATGGCAGGCAATGTCATTATCAAAATGTCAAAAAGAATTAGTTTGGGGAACTATGAATTTACTTAGATTATTTAGGTCATGAACAAGGGAGATAAAAGCAATTCAGCTTTACTGAACTTAGACCTAATGGTGTCGACACTAGTGAACAGCCAAAGCACATGACATCACTTTTGAATTTATTTCATGAAATTATCTTTACTTTAATAGATAAAGACATTCAGTTTTTTTATTTACCTGTGGATCGTTGTCTGTTGAACAGAAAAACCCTAAAATAAAACTATGCATGGGGATACCATTTCACATAGCAATAATAAATTGAAAGATTTTGAAGGATCTTATGTACCTTAGAAAAACACCATCATCAGGTCAAGAGTCCAGTTTTCTTTTAGCTTACCTAAAAGATTGAGCTTTTTAAAATTTACAGCACCAAGCACATCAAATGAGTCACATATTGAGCTAACTACCTGCCTGGTCCTTCAGTTTTTACTGCTGAAATAACATAGCTGAAGCAATCCTCTGTTTCTTTGATGATTGGTGCTTTCAATGTCAAGAGCACTTGTGTGGCAGTTGCTGAATGACCCGAGAGCCTGTCTTACACCAGTATACAGAACAATACAGACATTGGCAAATGCTCAATTGTTTCAACCAAAACAAACTAAAATCTGCAGCCACTTTACATCATGATGTAACAGTTTTAAGGGCTCAAGCTTTGATGTGAAAAACTGTGTTTTCACTCCTCACTCTCCATTCATAAATTGATCGTCATGTCTCTACTGCATATTTCACTAGAGGACAATGAAGTCACACACATCATCACACAAATCTCTATTGGCAATGCCTGACAGCTAATCTAACACTTTCCTCCCTTCATTTATTTTCACTCCTGGCTTAACAGACTGTTAGATTTTTTTAGCTTTTGTGACTTCCAGAGTACAGACCCTCCTATATTTCATTGACTGGCTTTTCATCTCAGTTGGATGCTTTGTTTGGTATGGCTAAGGGTGTCAGACGCCTCATAAGGCCCGCGCTGAGTCATTTAAGTCGAGTATACAGATTTCTTTTTTTTTACTAGATCAACACTCTTAAAGTAGCTACTTCACTCAAACTGGTTGTAAGGGCTTGATACTGGTTCAGTACAGTGTGCACAAAAACATTAAAAATATGATGCTACTGAAACCAGAATGCTGTTATGTGTAAAATGTGAAGTATGTTTTGATTTTCTCCTTGTGGAGGTTTTATTTCTTCTGCAGGTGGTGAGTGTGTCAGTGTCTTTTACTCTGATATTCTCATCTCTTGCTTCAGGCAAAGACAGCGGCGCACCAAATGTACACCCACATGCATCATTTCTGCAGCAGCCCCATTGGTGACAAGTCCATTCCCACAAGCATTATCTAACCCAATATTGCTCTTCAAAATAGAAAGACTGGTAAAACAAGGATAGAATAACTGACCAATTTTTAACTGGGCTTCAAAATCCAATTTGTTCAATCCTTTCTTCATGTTTGTTTCTTGGTCCCACCAGACTGGCTGAAAGCATTCAATATAATGGCATATATATTTTCATCAGTGTTAAAATGTTACTTTTTTATTTATGTTTGACCTTGCATTTCACAATAATTAATTTTGGCTATCTATGCCAAAATTCTAGCAATTTGTTTAAAAAAAGTATACACAAAGCATCTGAGAATGCAGCCAACAGATCATGAAAAGTGAGACATTTATCAATTGAAACACTAAAAGCAAGAGTTAATGCATAGCTCAACCTCCACTGAAGTTGAAAGTGATGAAAGGAAAGATTTATGTACTGATTTGTCTAGTGAGGATAAGAAAGACAGCAGAAATGTTGTCCAAGAGCAGTTGTTTGAAGACATAAAAGACCAGAGCCCATCCCCCAAGATTTAAAAGCTATCTGCGGTCTTTTTGTAATTCACCACAGTGGTGAATGAGACAAAAATGTAATACAAAATAACCACAGCAGCATTTAAAAAGAAAATAGTGTCTTCTGCTAGATCTTTGCCCGGCAGTGTTACACTGAATGTGTGTCAGCACTTCTTTAGGCAATCATGGTGACAACTGTGTCTTAGTTATCCTAATATTTCTAAAATAAAGGAAATAGTTGAGGTCCTGCCCCTATGAAAGTTTACCTAGTGCCTTTTTGCGTCCTAAAATTGCCATCCTGCTCCTTATCCAAATCTTTCATCCAGAAAAAAACCTGCACCTACAACATAAAATATTCAACTCAGCCTCCCTGTGATCTTCAGGGCTTCCTCCTTATATCATAGCTACCAATACAATTATTTACCTCAGATCCATATCTACGTTACGGTCTAAAACATCCCACTTTTTCTCTATTCAATAAACTGCTTTTGACCTTCACACACTGGTTCTTATTGTATCTCTGCTCTAAGGAAACAGAAAATTTAACATTCACAACACTGTGTTTTACTTGAGAGTTTAACGACATTTTTGCTGTTAAAAGTTTTCCAAGGACACAGTAAGTTACTTTAAGCTTTAATTCTTTAGGATGGTTGGAAAGAAAATTAAAATACTAATATCCAATCAGACTGCATTTATGGTCCAATTTTCCTTTGTTTATATGATATATAGCAGAAACAGTTGGAGAGGGAACTGATATAACTTTACAAAGTAATCTGTGGAAAACAGTGTGCAATTTGTAGTAATTATGAATTTATATAACATAAAACAGAAGAAGACATTTTTTGACTGGAGAAACTTTCTTCTTACAGACAACACTTGAGTCTCCCTCACACTGGCTGCTGACTCACTACTTGAGTTATCTGTGGTGACCACAGTTTGATCTGTGTCCTAATCCCTAAACCTTTCCCTGAAGCCAAGGCTGCTATAATTACATATTCTTGGGCAGTATTTTGCACAGAAAAATGCTTCTTCTGCCGGGTCAAAAATGTTTTTTCCTTTGTATGAAATGTTTTGGAGAAATCAATGGTGCTCACAAATTTTTGTGTGGCCAATAAGTGGCCATTTATCCATTAATGACAGTTTAAACCATTAAGAAAAGTATACGTTTTCTGCTTTCACCTACAGGAAAGCATGCTCTCTGGTTCCATATAAGTACCCTTATTTTGGAGGAGCATACTTGTTATTCATTGATAAGGAAAATATAAATTTATAATCACTGAATTAACATGGCTTTGACTGGTTTTCATAGCATATTCTTGGGTATTTCAGCTCTCACTGGGAAGTGAATAATGCAAAAAAAAAAAGCTTGTGTGCCATTTTTCGGAATTCTACATACACTTGCTCAAGTTTTTATAAATGTGCAGTATTTATCATTCGGCATTCTACCTCAAAAACCCTTGGAGTATAACTGAGAGAAGGAGAGGGAAATGGCAAAGGGAGTGCTGGAATAAATTATTCTCAGACAAATCTTTTATTTCAATACAGAGTACAAAGAAACAAGTGTGCCAGCTCCCCCAGTAATTCGAGAGGTGCTTTTCTTTTGTTCTGCCCTTTGTTTCCAATGTGAATATGAAAATAGAAGTTGCTAAATAAGGCCCCACCCATTTTTTAACTCTCCAGTGAACTTAAGCTGTCTTCTTCTAACACTAGCAAAAACACTCTCAAGAAACAGATCATTAGCTTCCATTGTTTTCTCTAACTTCTGCATTCATGACCCATGGATCCATAATTTAAATTATAAGCGACAAAATCCAAGCTCTAGGATGGCAAGAGTATAACCTTCTGTGTCTATTAGGCTTAGTAACTTAACAAATTACCTGTGCCTTGTATATAATTGAGTTGGCCTTATGAAACAACAAGATGAAAGTCCTTTGCTTTATTCAACTTTATTTTTTTGTTTAGACCAAATCCATCTTACTATGAAATATTTGTCAAAGCTGTACTTTTATCACTTAAACCTCCTTTTACCCAGATGTGTTTTATTCTTGGTAGTCAGAGAGAAGAGAAGTGATGGTAATATTAAAAATGAAAAACGGCTTTCATGTAATTGAACTGAAGTGTAGCAAACATGCTGTATTTTCGAACAATAGTAATTCTAGGAGCCAAATAAATTTGCACTATTCTCATTAGGTCACTTTCAAAATGATGCATGAGTTTCCTAATAATACATTCTTCTTTATTACCTTCAGTTTTACTGAGAAGCCACAGGGTCAAATATTTACTTTCACTGAAGCTTAATTATGAAACTTTTACTTATTTGTTAAAACTGCCACTATGTTGTGTCAGTATACAATAGCATGCGACAGATGATCTGTGAAGTAAACGAACTCCTTTGCTTTCTTCTTGGGGTCCAACAGCCATCTGCAGAAATGCACCGCTCCCGGTCAGAAACAACCAATCAGAGCTAGGAAGAAGGTCTTAGCGCTGTCAATCACATCACAAGCTGTTCACAGCCTCCCCTTTGCTCTCTACATTACACCACAGCTGGTTCTCCACAGCAGAGCCTGCCATAAATGCTCAGGGTAGTCAACATGGCCACCGATGATAGTGGACAAACAGTTTTTATGGAACGGTAGGTTGTTTCTCCACATTAGAACACTGAGCACCTCATTCACTATTTTCCCTAGGTAAGAGTCAGTCGGATAAAGAAAGCCTGCTCTAACATTATATGCTTATTTTATGTTTGAACATGGGTCATTTTAATTGAACAAGGTGAGGTGTGTGCTTTCTTTTAGAGCTTAGGTTAATAAATACCCTTTAAAACTTTGAATACCTGCCCTTTCATAGGTCTCTGAACCTCCGTGTTCTGAGCTTACTGAAAAACATGTCTTCAAATGAGATTCTGTTGTTCTACATCATATTCATTCTGCCAGGTGACTCTCTAGATCACACTGAATGCTGCATCAATCAGAGATGTACAGCAGTTTCTCCAAGAACATTTCAGGGCCTGCCTTGTTCTTACACCTGGGGTTCAAGCACAAGCTGAAATATTGATGGCCCACAGGTGCATAGTGTATGCTAAATGATGCATAACCTGGATCTATGCAATCTGAGCCTGTATTTAGAAAGTGATGCGCACCTCAAGTAGATTTTATTTACTTCATCTTATCTCTGAATTTTTTAGTTGATCTTTTTGATTATGTAATAAGGCAATAATATATATTTCTTTTGTTGCAAAGTGAGAGAGACTTGCTCTGTTTTCAGCCTCTGTCAGGGAAAGTACTGCAGTGATGCAGATGTTTTGTACAACAAAACGTGTTGGTTCAGTTATGTGCATGTGTCTATTTTTTTGTCTGTGTGCTTTGGGCATATCTCCTGCATAGCTCATATGTACAGTGTATGTAATTGTGTGTGTGTGCGTGGGGGGGAGGGGGGAGGGGGGGGTGAGTGTGAACGTGTGCAAGAGAGAGATTTTGAGATACCTGGCATCGTTGATACCTCTGTTTGTTTGGCTCTAGGCTTTCAGACTGTCAGTGCGAGGGCTGTGTAGTGAAACATAACATGCTGTCATCTCTGTAACAAGTGTAGCCGCTGGGACTCAACACACACCTCCATGAGACACAGTGCTATGGCGCAGCCTCAAACTCTCCACATTCTGGCTTAAGCAGTTGACACTCAGGACCACAGCTGCTTGGGGGATGTTGGAAACCAACAAAAACGTTTGCTCTTACGTATATTTTTGGAGCTTCATGCGACTCAGTCACTTCTGTCAAAAAAATGTTATGAGACAAATGTGAGAAGATAGCAATCAAGTAACTGCTCAGGGAATCAGCCACAGTAGGAGGGATAAGGTTTCACATACTGATGTCTGGAGACACGTCTGATCATTGTACAGGAGGAGAAAAATAAAAAAGCTTCCAGTATTTGACGTTTTCTCTGCAATCCTGAGCCAGCTTTCATGTTGTTTGTCTCTGCCCATCTGTTGTCTAAACCCCATGCTCCTTGAGGCACATCAGCCCTGGTCTGTAAGCTGTTACAGACGGGAAGTCAAGCGCCTCTTTCAATTACTCTCATATTGGCTTGGACCTCCCTCTGGACAGGCCAGGCCTAGTGTCAATCCTGCCCATAATGAGAGAAGATCTCTCCCTATGGAGAAAGTGTCTCTTTGGGTTTATGTTATGTGTCCTCTTGCTCTAACCCGACAAATTGGAAGTGGAAGGGGACAGTGTGTGTTTGACCACACTGGTGTGGTGAAGGTTTCAGTACGGGAACGTTTTTATCTGTCATTTTTACTCACGTTTGACATTTCTTTGAGACTACACTTTCACAAACATTTACAGTGGTGTAAAAAAGCATTTGTCCTTTTCAAAAATTTTTCAAAGTTTGCTTTCTGGTCACATTTAAAGTTTTCAGGTCATCAAATACATTTTAATGTTAGACAAAGATAACACAAGGAAAAACATAAAGGCAGTTTTGGAATGATGATTATTCAAATGATGGTTTTACAAAGCAATGTAAAAAACTATTTAAATTGAGTTGGGTCACTGAATTGCCTGTTTCAGGTCTTGTCTCATCATATTTATGGCAATTAGGTCCAGAGTTTAACAAGACCATTTAAATCCTTCTATTTTTTCTGCCCATTCGGTGGCGGACTTCGTGATGCATTTTGGAACATTTTCTGTTGCATTGATGAACCTCAACATAAGGTCACCAACTTATGACTGGGTATTCTCTTTAACAATTTATGGTTGCATCAATTACAGTAAATTATCAACATCCTAAAGCAGCAAAGCAGCTCCAGACAGCTACACTACCATCACAATGTTCGTTTTGTGAAATACTGTTACTTCTACACCAAATGTAACAGGATGTACATCTTCCTAAACAATCAAATTCTGAATCAAAATTTATGTGTATTTTAGCCAATGTGAGTCAGCAATGGTTTTGGCCTTACAGCTCTCCATTTTTGCCCTCTCTTGTTCATATTGTTGAATCATTGACACTTTATGGACGTCAACAAGCCAGTGGTGAATACAGCTACTTAGATGTTGTTCTGGATTCTTTTTGTCATCTTTGATTGATCATTGATGTCTTCTTGCAGTAAATGTTGAAGGTTGGCAACTTCTGAAAAAAATTCACCACTGTTTTCTCCTGTGGCAGATAAAACTCATTAGAATATAAAAATCCTGCACTCCTTTCCACACAAGTAAAGGCCAAAGATTTTGTTTTTCATCTGTTAATAAGTTCCTTCAAATTGGGAAATAATATGTTGTGTTAGAGCTCTTTAACCTTACTTTTATCTGTTTTCTCAATTCTACACATCAAAACGTATACAAGTCTGGGTGTGACTGAGCTTTCCTAAAAATGCGGTTAATCACAGTTAATTCATAATTAAGGCAGCAATTACTTCTTCACCGGGTCAGGTTGGTTTGGATAATATTTGTCCCTTCCTGTGTGAGTGCCTGGGATCAAGGTCAAGGTCAGGTCTAATAGACAGACTGGTTCTATTGGTTAAGGCAAGTTGCCCAGCTCTTGAAACGCCAAAGCAAAGCAGTTCCCAATTGTTACAACACCACCTGGCAGTTTGAGTTTTTGCCAGATGCAATGGAACCAACACTTCCACTTTTGTTCTGTAAGTCTACAGAATAATTTCCCACCAGTTTGCAAGTCTGACAGTAAATAGTTAGCCTACTTCATGTTAATATTAAGTGATTTACTAACGGTCTTATCTGGCATGTCAACTTTCCAAAAAATGTTTTTAATCACAGTCAATCCTTGAGTGCAGTGATTACTAATTAAGGTAAATGAACTGTGCAGTTCAAATCAACAATTGATGTTTTTTTTAATATAATAAATTAAATAAAACACTTGAAAACTGTTAGGATCTTGGATTGTTTTGAGATTTCTTGGAGTTTGATTTGATTCAAGTTTCATTATTATTCTGTGTTAGTTGATCAGATCATTCTAGTTCCTGTTCTTTTAGTTCAGTCCTAGTGATTCTAGTTTATTATGTTTATTTTTTGTCTAGTCATTCTTAGTTACTCTAGTTTAATTGTTTCCTATGTTTAGATTTGCTTTACTGTTAGATGAATTTCCTCATCCCTTGTGTACTTCCCTTGCCCCCCGTGCAACGTTCTCTCTTCTCACACCTGCATTCAGTTAGCTAATCAGCCCAGGTCCATTATTCCAGCATTCTCTCTCCAGGTACTTATACACCGGTTCCTCCAGCTATATGCTGTTGTTTTCTCCATCAGTTCCCTGCTGTACTGTTCCCTTGGATTCATAGTTTTGTTCTTTTATAACTTCACTGGTTTCTTGTGATTTTCGTAAGATTTTTCTTCTTTTTTTTTTTTTTTCATTAAATCTTCAACACTTCTTGACATCTCAAGACTGATGCATTTGGGTCCATCAACAAACACACATCACGACAAAAACAAATTTTTGAGGTTGTCTTTGTCTGATGCTCCATTGTGTGTGATAACCTGTCACATTTAAGTGTGAGAAAATAGAAAAAACAAGAAGTCTGTAAGGGGGCAAAAAAATCTTCACAGCACTTTGACTATTTTCTTTTCCCTGTCACTCATCTGTAACCAACTAAGCTCAAATTTTGGACATTTGACATTTTTGTTCAACTGAGCACGCTGGTCATTTGTCTGCCAGCTAGATCACTGTTGTTGCTGGCCAGCACAATAGCACATACCACTCAACCCTATCTGCAAGCTAAAACTAAACTTTATGCTCTTCCCTAGGGATGGCAAGTGTGTTTTGTGTATGTCGGTGTTAAAGCCCGGGGTGCGAGTGTGTGTTTGCATTTCTCAGCCAGACAGCTGCATGCCAGCCCAGTGTGAAGGTCAGGGTACAGCACGGCTAGCAGCAGGAGATGTCACACCAGGACAGGCCATGGCACCCATGCACAAAATTGCCTCAACAGATCACAGACCTCCACCCATCTGCTGTAATGCCAGATTGGGGGTTGCAGAAGGTTGGTTTCAGTGGTCGAGCTAATAGCTTTCAGCGAGACTCTCCTCAGTGGCATAAACAGATTTGTACAGTATTTTTTTTTTTCTCTCTCCCTTGACATATTTGGGGGTTCATATTTTTTTTCCTTCCAAAATACTCACTGAGTCTTACTATAGCACTATGGGGTTTTTTTTGTAATTATAGTGTGTTATCATCATGTCTCTTAGCATTATAGGTAGAGGCATGACAGTGTCAGGGTGTAACATTCCTTTTCTTCCCAGATGTGGAAAATTACCAGTTTGTCTTGTTTCTAAGCAGCAATGTACCACCAGCCCCAAAGACCTCCTGCACTTTACTGTTGAAAGCAGCAAGTGGACAGAATGTTACACTCATTAACACAAATGTTGTGGTAATTGTTTTGATTTTTCTATTTTTACATTCCTATTCCACAATAGAATGAATATAAAAGATGGAAACAAAACGTAGGTGCAATTGCAGAACATATACAGCATGTTCCAGAGCTTAGAGGGTATTTTAGGGCCTGGGGTGTATTATCAGCTGCTGTGTAACTTGGTTACTTTCAACAACGTATACAGAAATATGAAGTATTTCTCCCTTACATATTTCTTCTGTTTTTGCTTTTTTGACACAACTTATTACTTCAGATTATCAAATAAAATTTTACATCACACAAAGATAACCTTAGTTAATGGAAAATCCAATTTATAATATATTTATATTTATTAGGGAAAAAAGCTAACCAAACTTTTTCCTTCAGGATTTTCTGGTAGAAGTATAGTTCAATAAATCATGGAGAATTCAGGTCCTGAATATGTGATACCACAATTACATACCACAATTGACCTCAAATTGATTTTGAGATCAATTTGATTTTGAGATTTCTTTGCCTTCTTCATTGTTGTTTAAGTGCTTTCTTGATTCTACAGGTCCATCAGTAATTAGGTGAATCTGGATAAACAGAAATAAAGTGCACGCAATTATAGGATCTGCATATTTACCATTTGCATATATTTGCTCAAATCATAATTTCCAGAGCATTTACAGAGGCTCCAAAAAGATCTCACCGCACAAAATTATAAGTTATTAAAGAGAAGGAAAATAATTCACAACAAATTTTACTAGTGCCATAAAAAGATTTTTCAAAACAGCAGACAACAGTGTCATTACCATGCCTGCAGGTTTTTCCAAAACAGATGAAAAGAGAGAAAATGGTTGCAGAGGCTGCCAAGAAGCAGACAGCAATACTGAAGGGTCTGCAGCTGTAAAACAGATGCCTTTTATTTTATTGAAAATAGGCTGGCTAAAATCATCTTAAACCTTCTGGGAGAATGTGTTATGGTCTGATGCAACCACAGATGAACATTGTGTTGGCCGCATAAACATCAGGTTTTTTGTTGAGATGAATGGCAATACACCAATATGGAAATATCAGCAGTTACAAATGCCAGTCAGTGCAGACCTAAAAATGTCAGGTAACTCCAAGAAAGTTAAAGATGAAGGGAGATTATACTATTTCATTACAGGTAAATAAAGTCCAATATTAAATTAGATAGAAAATATACGGAGTCAGGTCAGCTAAAGAGGACAAGAGAGCCTTTACAATCCAAGAGATTTGTAGGACTTTTGAAAGGCAGAGTGTACCTTGCAAAAGTTCTGATTGAGCCTCAAAGATTTGAACCGAAGAAGTCTAAATGCTTAAGCATGAATCAAAATTCATTATATTAGAAATGCATAGATTATTGGCTCTCAGTGAGGAAATTGAGATGAATCAGCACCAAAATGGTAGGCAAATGAAAAAATGCAGATACACAGAAAGATTAGAAATAAACATAAAGATAAGGTACAGAATGTACAGTAAGGTTAAATAAAAATGTGTTGGAGTGTTGATACTCATGCAACCAGGTTACTGAAAAAAGTTAAGGAAAAATCTCCTAACATTTGTCAATGATATGAACAGAGAATTAATATAATTGTGATGAAAATTTGCTTTTGATTTAAAGGCCTTTAAAAACATGTTTACTTTGTTTCACAAGTAGCATTTTTTTATGTTTGGGTTTTGATAGACAACAATACTGGATTAAATTAACTGTCTTGCCATGTCTAATTTAGGATTAGTTGTACTAACAAAAAGAGTCATATGGTGAAAAAAAAAACATTGAGCAAATGCTCAGAACAGATTTAGCCACCAACCTTCAGTGTTCTTTTAGAATTAAAACATTGACCTGTTTGTCAGAAGTTGATGTTCTGGTTTATAACTACAAACTGTAAAACAGATATGTCATCACAGATGTATAGTGAATTCCCAGCTTTGCAAGCAGTAGCTATAATATGTCCGCCAAATAGTTTATACTGTATGAACTTGTCACCATTAGATTAGGCAGAAAATCTGTCATATTGATCGGAACAAGTTAATTTCCACACTCTCTGTTAGAATTGTGAGAAGAAAATAAACATGCAAGTAAGCAAGTCTATTTTTTGAGCTTGTTGTAAGTGCCATACACACCCTGCACAATACAGTGTTTCAGCAAAAGTAGTATGAAACCATAATTCAGTTGTACATTTCAAGTGAGAGAGGTGTGAATGCTGACATTATGTTGCACAGGAATCACAAAAGATTTTGTTACGCCAAACACTATGCGGGAAAAGTGAGGTTCAGAACAGTGACTAAGGTTTGTGTCAAAGTTTAATTGCATTCTCAGAGTGAAAATTATAAAACTGCTGACCTGTTGGAGAATTTGATGGCTTGCAGTCACACTGCATAGAATATGTAACATTATTATATGCAGCTCTGAGACTGGTCTCAGAGCTGAAGAAAAAGTCTGAGCTAACGCCTTTCTGTCTGCTATTTCTATTTCTGTTTCCGTTGCTTGTGGCTGATGTGTCCCATCTTGGAGAAGTCAATCTTCCTCACAAAGGAGGAGACTACCTTCCCGGGGGACATCGTTTATTCATGTATCAGATTTATTTTTTGCTGTCATGGCCTCCCAGGATCCACACCGCATTTATTACAGCGGGATAATGAAAACCGGATTCATATAGTGAAGCGCCACATGCATTGTGTGACTTGGGTGCAGTGTGAAGGTCTCCTCCCTCCACTACAGCAGGCTCCGTTTCTGAATCAAAGAAGAATTTAGCTGTTTACAATAAATTTAAAAGTTCGAAAAAAAGCTAAATTTGTTAGTTTGGTGTAGAAAAAGTGAATATTTAAAGTCAGAAGTTGTGTTGTTACTTTTTTGCACTTGCAGTTTGCTTGAATCTGAAATTGAGCAACAGATAGAGTAGGGAAAAATCTCTGGTGGTCTTAAAAAGAAAAGTTGCACATCAGCATGAAATGAGAGCAGAAGTGCAGGATTATTCATGGTAATTTTATTCCAAACTACCTGGTTTTGAGGATTTCGGGTCTCTTTAGAGAATGCTCTAAAGGCAGAAAGCAACTCACTTCTCTAAACACACCAATCATCACACTTTGAAAGTTCTCAACGCAACATACTTTACACTAATCTCTACAGCTTTTTTGAAAGTGCAGTGTATTCATATTTATAAATGTGAAATTGAAGTCCACTAAGGGACATAATCTTCAAATTAGCTTGATTTTCATATAAGTTCTTTTCAGAAGAAAAGACAGGAAAAACACTATTCAGTTCAAATAAGTGAATAGACAATTTATTTAAAGCAAAGAAACATTACCAAGAGGATTGGAAACAGAAAACTAGCTATATAGGAGGATTTTTTTTTTCTTGTCTATGCCCCTTTTCATTGGATAGAAATACTTTTTCGCAAATCTTTTTTTTTTGCAAAGTCTGTTTTAACAAGAGCTATACACCACAATTATCAAAATCAAATAATCAAATACTGTGATGTCTTGTTCATTAAATTATTGGTAAACATTATTGTGCACATGCCAAGCACAAAAGAATAACAAAAAATACTCTTTTTATCCAGGTTCTGTCAAATTTAATTAATGTGTCACCTCTGTAGGTGCAACTTATTGTCTCATCCATAGTGTAACAGAAGGGCAAAATAATAATAATAATTAAAGCTGCGGAGCAGCGTCGTGCGGCCCTCGCAGCCAAGCGCCGCTCCGGCCTATCAGCCACCGCGGGGGTTCCAGCACCGCCTGCCGCCAGCCACCGCAAAAGGTCTTGCGCACTTTCCAGCATCGCAGCCTGCTCCCCACCGCAGAAGCTCTCACGCAGTTTCCGCGCCCGTCCACCAGGCGGT